>MDKH01162862.1:0-14278 GCA_005239495.1 Nicotiana undulata
AGTTTACCAATTAGTCAACTCTTAATTGACTTTTCTCATTTTAAGGTTGTTCTTAAGGACTAAGTGACTAAATTCTTATTTAACCATTTCGATTTCAAGCCTATCAACTCTAACACATTAATAATAGAATAACCAACATATAATAAGCCACTAACAACAGTTATAATGTAGGTTTCACGTAACGACAGACCGGGTCGCTACATAAGTCCGATATAGATTCGGGTAATTAAATGCTTAACCAATTAATCTGGTCAATATCCAGGTTATTGTACAACCGGAAATTCTCATGAAGGCGTCTACAAAAACAGTGTCACCTACACAGGAGTAACTCCATGGTGATCGGTATGCCTAAGTAGCTGGTTGGTTAACCATTCAATAATTCAATTCGAATGTTGGCACATGTAATTTTCTGGTTTACATTCATAACCAGCACTTTATGACTGTTAAAGTGTAAAATTAGTTCAGTCTATTACACATAGAACATGTGTGGTCACAGTTTCTTTCAAACTTTCTTCTGTGATTGTAAATTTGAAAGTCAAAAAGATTTTGTGTTATGTATTTCTTATTTTCAGTCTTAAAAATATATAAAAAGGAGTTTCTAATATATTTATCTATGATTATAAACTACTAATTTTCTTTAGTTTATAATCATCCTTTATTCGTAAGTATTGCTCTTGTAATGTTTTAAAATGTTAAGATGAAATTTTACATACTTTTAAACATATTTTTTTCATTTATCCCATCTAACTTTCAAGTTTGTGATTTTTGTTTTTATGAAGGCAAAGGATGAGTATCTCCAAATATGAGAAATTGTTGAAATTGAGAAGCATTATGATCACAGACAGTAGAATTAATATAATTTAGTTAGAACTTGCCCTGAATGTCTATCGAGGCCGAATTTCAGACAACATTAATTTTTAAAAAATTAGGCTTTCTTTGTTTAACTTTTTAGCCTTTTTATTCCAAAAACAAAAGAGTGTGTATATACATATATATCCTTTTAGCACCCATATTTGAGCCTTCAATTTCATTGTTACACCATCATGAAGAAAAGTAAGAAAAAAAATACAAAAATAATATTCTTACTCTTTCCAGCTATCTATGAGTCAGTAGAAATGATTATCAAAGCATGAGATGGAGAATTATGTAAAAATAAATAATATTTGGACATTCTGAAAAACTGTGCTTCATGTATATATGAATGTCCCATAAATTTTTTTAAAAACAAATGTGTATATGCTTGTGAAATAAATTCGTGGTTGACAACATAAGTAACTCTAATGATAAAGCTGGAAAGAACAAGTCACTATAAATATATCCTTTACCCTTAACAGCATTAAGACAAACATTACAAAATCAAAAAAGTCCTAAGAAGATATTAAGAAATCAATGTTGATCTTATATTAGTGGAGACTGACATGAAGGGCAAGCTTATGGAAAAAATTGAGAAACTCAAGAGTTGTGATCATAAAGTTATCAATCTCAAAAGGTTCATCAGGAATACGAGATGCAAAATTTCTTTTGCCAAATAAAAGCAGAAGCAGAAACAAGGTATAGATTTGGTGAACTTTAAAAGGTTATTGGTGTTGAACTTTATGTAAATTTTTATTCTTTTATTTTTCTATTTTACAAGAAACAATAATTACTAATAAAGTTATTCTCCTCGAGGACGAGCAAGGGTTCAAGCATGGGGGAATTTGATGAACATAAAATATTTACTTATTATATACTTTTAATACCCTACTTTAAATAATATACTTAAATTATATTTAGAATATTACCTCTTTCTAACTATTTTTGCACGAAAAAAAAAGATTATAAATAACAGAAGGAAAAGACAGAAAGCTCGATGAAAGTCTGCTATGGCAAGCACACGAATTGAAATGGCAAACGAAAGTATATAATTGAAGTTTGGACACATCCAAACTCCTATCTTCAGACGTATCCAAACACCTATCTTTGGACGTATCCATGCTCCTATCTTTGGACACATCAAAGATCATATCTTCAGACACATACAAGATCATATCTTCAGACACATCCAAGATCTTAATCTTGGACACGTCTAATCATAATGCCTACAAGACTCTTCTATAAATTGAATGCAAATTTGGCATCGAGAGAAGGGGGGAGAAGGGAAGAGAACTACTTTTCTATAAACATTGATTTTAACTTCTTTCTTTAACTATTTTATTTTCTTCTTGTTAGTTATTGGATTTTCTAAGAGTATTGGTAATATTCTAGAATTCCTTTTTGTTGAGAGATTTATATACTCCATAATGGAGTAATCTCGTTTGTTGGGATAGTTGATGAAGCTTGATAAATATTTTTATAATATTATTTCAGTTTTAACACATTCTTGGCTTGAAATTTTCTTTTTATAATTCATACTGTGCTGAAATAATGGTTTTTAATTAATCATTATTATCACTTCTATATATTTTATTTAAGTTATTCTAATATTAATTTTGTAATTCTCACGGAGCAAAATTAGTATATAATAAGCAATGAATAAAATCGTAGAGTGAGAATAATTTTTATAAAACTATTATTTCGAATCTGTAATCTTGTTTGTCTCAGTTTTAATTCTCACGGAGGAATTGTTATAGGCAAGATTACTGATCTTTAGTAAAAATATTCTCACTAAGTTTTTACTACCTTTTAGCACAATCCAAGCAAGAAAATATTTCGGTTCGACCAACACTCGTTTTAACTCAATTAATTATATAACCTCACGGAGTGCTATTAATTGACTTTTTCTTAGTGAGCAAATATAATTGTATTAGCAATAAGCAATTATTCTTTAAAGAAATACATGTAAAAATTGAGATTTTATTGTAATAATATTATCAAGTGAATTCAACGATTTCCAACTCTTTTTAAATTATAAATCTTTCAAAAATTATTTGTTTTGTTTTAATTAATTAAAAAGTTTTGAAACTCACCTTTCATCAATCTGGTTCTCTCAAATAGTAATAAAAATATTAGAAGTCTGTAGCCCAGATTTACCAATCTCTGTGGGATGATATCATAAACTAAACTAGAATTTGACTGACTACGAGCAGAAAAATCCTATACACATTGGTCTCGTCAGCGAAATGTCGTTCGTTTTTTTTACCCTTTAAAAATATATTTTACATTGGATATAATTATAATTTAAGTTATTTACCTAATATTTAGGCATTTGAAATCAACTAAATTTTGACTATTTATAAATTCTTCCTTATTTAAAAAATTAACTAATACCAAAAAGGAAAAACCAAAGTTGAAATATGCGCCTAGAGTTCTTTTAGGTTAGAAATCTTTATTATTTGACATAGAATTATACAATATTAACAGAGTGACTCAATAATTAGAAATCAAAGTAGAAAACAAATTTTCATATATATAGAACTCCATTATGTTTAAAGTTTTTATCCAAATATAAACATCATTTTGTTATGTAAAAGAATTAATTTGAAGAGAATATATAGAATACTATAGAAAAAAAGTTGATAGTCCTTTTTTATTTATTTATTTGAGAAATTCACATTTTTTAGAAAGTAACATAAAATACAATTTTGTTTAATGTGAACTTTATTTTTAAAGAGTAAAAAAAGAAAGAGCACATTTCGCTACGAGTGTTCGGGCTTTTAATATATTCTATAAATCTGTAGATTATGTAGACATTGTTTGCAAATTTCATTGTCGCTATTGTCAATGGAACATCGAGGTCAATTAACTATTTTATTGAGGTAATTCTTCTTTAATCTTTGAATTGTAATAATCAAGTATATTGGAGCTTTATATTGTTAACGAACATAATGTTTCTAAATTATATTTGTAACGACCCAGTCTGTCGTTTTGAGAGTAAGCACCCCGATACCCTAATAACTGCTTCTCCCATGTTTATTTCTTTTATTGGAACTTGTCGGAGCGTTGAGTGGTAAACTTCGGAGTAATTTTGGACACATAGTCCTTTAATGTGAATTTTTAGCTTTAGAAATTGGACCGTAGCTACAACTGTGTGAAGACGGATCCGGAATGGAATTCCATCGACTCCGTTAGCTCTGTTGAATAATTTCTAGGTTGGAACATGTTCAGATTGTGTTTTCGAGGTCGGTTGTAGATTTAGGCATGAATTGGCGAAAATTAGAATTTCGGCGATTTCGGCCGATAGGTGAAATTTTGATATCAGACTCGGAATGAAATTCCAAAAGCGACAGCAGGTCCATAATGTCATTTTTGACATGTGTGCAAAATTTGAGGTCATTCAGATAAGTTTAGACGTGTTTCGGCATCGGATGTGAATTCTAGAAATTTCATAAGTTCTTAGGCTTGAATCTATGCATATTTGATGATTTTGATGTTATTGGATGTGTTCTTAAGGCTTGAATAAGTTTTAATGAGGTATTAGGGTCGGTTGGTGGTTTTGGTTGACGTCTCGGGGGCCTCAGGTGTGTTTCGGGTGTTCAAACGGACACTTTTGGCCAAAAAGCCTTAGCTGATTTTTTGGTTTTTCTAAAGCTGTGCTTTGTTCTCTACGATCACAAGGGTCTACCCGCGATCGCGTAAGGTAAAAAGGGAGGTCCATCCATTTGTTCTCTGCGATCGCAATAAAAGGTCCGCGATTGCAGAGTGGTGGAAACTTGTACTCCGCGATCGCATGCTCTGGAACGCGGTCACATAGTGTATCAGTTGCGACTGCGAAGCTCTGAAGCGTGAAGGTACGCGATCGCAGGCCCCTATCCGCGATAGTATAAGGTAAAACTGGCGCGTGGGAGATTACTCTCCGCGATTGCAACTCATTGTCCGCGATCGTATAAGGCAACATTTGGGCAGTCTTTTTAAAAACCCAAATTCGAGGGTTTAAGTTATTTTTCACTATTTCGATTTAGAGAGCTCGAGAGAGGCGATGTTTAAAGGTATTTGCACCTGGGTGATTTGGGTAAGTGATTTCTAACCTATATAGATCAAATTCCATGATTCCAATCTTAAATTCAACCTTAAATTTCGAAATTTGTGGGTAGAAAATGGGAAAAATGGGAAGAACTTCGTAGACCAAATTGTTGGGTTTTGATTGGGTGTTTGACCTCTGATTTGATAGATTCATATATGGTTAGACTCGTGAGTGAATGGAGGTTCTAAAAATGTAAGTTTTACCTGATTCCGAGACGTGACCCAGAGGGACTTTTTGGGCGAATTTCCTAATTTCGCGTATTAGCTTCAAATTAATTAGCTAATTTGTTTCCTTAAAGTGTTATTTACATTATGCAATCGAATTTATTAGATTTGGGCTACCGGAGTCGAATACTCATGGAAAGAGCGTGGTACTGAGTTGATTTGCGCAGTCAAGGTAAGTGGCTTACCTAACTCTGTATTGGGGACTTTCCCTTAGGAATTTTTAACTGATTTTCACTATGAGGACACCCTGTACGTGAGGTGACGAGTGAGTGCACGGGTCATTTTTACTAATATTTCCACTGTTCTTCCATGGCATATCTCATTTTTATTCCTATATTACTGTTTACTATTTAAAATGAGTAGTTAACTTAAGATTTAAGCATGTCTACTTGCCTTACCTGATTTCCACTTATTTGCTATTAATTTAACCGTGCTTAGGTAGTTTTACCTAATTCCTTTCTATTATTTATCCTGAACTGTTAAATTACGCTGTGTCCGACATACATTTTGCATTGCATATTTAAATTGGGACTACAGACTGAGATCCGAGAGCTTTCCCCCTGTACTGCATTGCATATTTAAATTGGGACTACAGACGTAGATTCGAGTGCTTTCCGCCTGTACTGCATTGCATATTTAAATTGGGACTAAGGATTGAGATCCGGGAGCTTTCCCCCTGTACTGCATAGCATATTTAAATTGGGACTACAGACTGAGATTCGAGTGCTTTCCCCCTGTACTGCATTGCATATTTAAATTGGGACTACGGACCGAGATCCGTGAGCTTTCTCCTGTGCTGCATTGCATGATTTTTGCTGCGTTATATGCTGTGCTGAGCCGAGGGTTTATCTTTAATCATCCCTTCCAGTTTTTCCTTTAATTCCTGCTTATCATTTCTACTTATTTTTCATTGTTAAATCTCATAACTGTCCTATTTTATTTTCAAACTCAGTAGAGCCTCAACCTGACCTCGTCACTACTTGACTGGGGTTAGGCTTGGCACTTACTGAGTACCGAATGTAAAGTACTCACGCCCTTTATGCGCATGTTTTACCCATGTACAGATCCAGGTACCAGTACACGACGTTCCGGATAGGAGTACTGCAGCTGCTGCTAGGAGACCGTGAGGTAATTCTGCCGCATCCGCAGAATCTTCCTAGTCCCCTTCCTACTCTAGTATAGATATAGTTCATAAACAGAGATACATTTTCTTATTTCCGTTGTATAGAGCTATAGTTGTAAAGCTTGTGACTTGGTGATATTCCGGGTTTTGGGGTAATTGAGAGCTGTTAATGCCGAGCGACTAAATTTTTATAGTTATTGCTACATCTTTACTGTTTTATTACCGTCTTGTCCTATTTTTCTGCTTATTTTAGGCTTACCTAGTCATAGGGACTAGGTGTAGTCACGAGCCCGCTCGGAGGGTTAATTCGTGTCGTGACAAGTTGGTATCAGAGCGTCTAGGTTCATAGGAGTCACAAGTCACAAGCCGATTTATTAGAGTCTCACGGATCGGTGCGGAGACGTCCGTATCTATCTTCGAGAGGCTATGTAACTGTTAAGAAAAATCACACTTCTTGGAATCCCTTATCGTGCTAGTAACTATCATCAAAATTATTAAACTCTATTCTACTCTTTCTTACAGATGGTTCGTACTCGTACCGGACGTACTGATGACCAGGCTCTCGAGCCCCCATCAAGAGCCACAAGAGGCAGGGGCCGGGGTAGAGGACGAGCACGCGGTGCAGCTCGAGCACCGGCTAGAGCAGAGGTGGAGGATCCCCCAACAACCACAATTGGAAGGGCACCGGAGGTTCCTACTATTACTCCAGCCCTCTAGGAGACATTGACCCAGTTCTTGAGTGCTTTCAGTACTCTGTCTTAGGCGGGACTACTCCCGATAGCTGCAGCTACATCCTAGGCCGGGGAAGGGACACAAACTCCCGCAGCCCGTACTCCTGAGCAGAGGGTTCATATTGGGCAGGATCCAGAGTATATTCCTATGCCCCCAGCAGCTCCAACTCAACATGAGGTTAGGCAACTGTTCCTAAGGCTGAGCAGCTCCGACTTGAGAGGTACAAGAAGTACCAACCACCTAAGTTCAGCGGATTGGCTTCAGATGACGCCCTGAGTTGTTTTGAGGAGTTTCATCGCATTCTCCGCACTATGGGTATGGTGGAGAGGAGTGGGGTTTCTTTCACTGCTTTCAAGCTGAGGGGAGTAACTTATCAGTGTTGGCGTGCTTGTGAGCTTAGTAGTCCGGACGAGGCCGCTTCACTTACTTGGGCTCAGTTCTTGGAGATGTTTCTGCTTGAGTTTGTCCCTCAGAGCCTCAAGGACGCTTAGCATGCGGAGTTTGAGCAGCTACGCCAGGGTACCATGACTGTGTCAGAGTATGTAGTCCATTTCAGTGACTTGGCACGCCATGCACCAACGTTGGTTTCTACGGTCAGATAGAGGGTTTGATGCTTCATTGAGGGACTCCACCCCAGCATTCGGACTAGTATGGCCAGAGAGCTGGAGAAAGATATCACGTACCAGCAGGCCGTTGCCCGGAGGATTGAGAGTATGTTGGTCTGGGACAGGGAAGAGAGAGAGGCCAAGATGTCTTGAGAGACTAGTCACTTTTTGGAGTTCGTGCACCAGCAGCACGCTATGGTAGGGGTTTTGTGAGTCGCTCCATTCATTCATCTCTTCCAGCAGCCAGTGGTATTCCAACTCCTCCTAGACCTCAGGAGCCTTATTATGCACCACCAGTATCTCAGGTTCCTCCTGCTCGAGGTGCTATCACCAGTCAGTCCAGCCGACCATTTCAGATTCAACAGCAGCCGCCACATCATACGAGGGTTTGTTTTTGATGTGGCGACCCTCGTCATGTGATCAAAGACTGTCCCAAAGCTAGGAGGGGTGCACCACCTCAGACTTATCAGGTTCCACATCTTCTACCAGGTCCCCCAGCTATCCTTCCAGCCCCAGCTGCTACCCCACCATCTCAGCAGCTCGAGGCGGAGGTCGGGGAGGTCGAGGTCTCCCTAGAGGGGGAGGCCGGGCCAGGTATTATGCCCTTCTAGGCCGATCCGAGGCCATTTCTTCAGATTCAGTCATTACAGGTATTGTCCGCAATTTTTCATAGGGATGCATCGGTATTATTTGACCCAGGTTCTACATATTCATATAGTCTTCTTATTTTGCTTCACATTTGGGGATATCTTTGGATTCTTTGAGTTCCCCCGTATATGTTTCTACTCCTGTGGGAGATTTTCTTATTGTGGATCGCGTATATCGGTCGTGTTTGATTGTTATCAGTGGCTTTGAGACCAGGGCTGACTTATTGTTACTTAGTATGGTAGATTTCAATGTTATTTTAGGCATGGGCTGGCTGTCTCCCTACTATGCTATTCTTGATTGTCACGCCAAGACTGTCACGCTGGCTATGCCAGGACTATCGAGGTTAGAGTGGAGAGGTTCTTTAGAGTATACTCCCCGTCGAGTCATTTCTTTTCTTAAGGCTCAGCGGATGGTTGAAAAGGGGTGTGATGCGTATTTGGCTTATGTGAGAGACGTTAGCGCTGAGACCCCTGCAGTTGAATCAGTTCTAGTTGTGAGGGACTATCCTGATGTATTTGCAGCTGATCTTCCGGGTATGCCGCCCGACAGAGATATTGACATTGGCATTGACTTATTGCCGGGCACTCAGCCTATTTCCATTCCTCCCTATCGCATGGCTCCTCCTGAGTTGAAGGAGTTGAAGGAGCAGTTGCAGGAGTTGCTTAACAAGGGTTTCATCAGGCCCGGTGTATCGCCCTAGGGTGCTCATGTGTTATTTGTGAAGAAAAAGGATGGTTCGATGCGTGTGTGTATTGACTACCGGCAGCTGAATAAGGTGTCAGTGAAGAACATATACCTATTACATCATATTGATGACCTGTTTGACTAGTTACAGGGTGCCGGGGTGTTCTCCAAGATTGATCTGCGTTCGGGCTATCATCAGTTAAAGATTCGGCAGCCGGATATCCCGAAGACTGCCTTCAGGACCAGATATGGCCATTATGAGTTTCTTGTTATGTCATTTCGGCTGACTACCCCAACAACCTTTATGCACCTGATGCACAACGTATTCCGACCTTATCTTGATACTTTTGTCATCGTGTTCATTGACGACATTCTGGTATACCCTCGGTCCCAGGAGGACCATGAGCAGCACTTGAGGACTGTGCTTCAGACATTGAGAGAGAAAGAGTTGTATGCCAAATTTTCTAAGTGTGAATTTTGGCTTATTCAGTGGCATTCTTAGGCCACATGGTATCTTCGGATGGGGTCAAGGTAGACCCGAAGAAGGTAGAGGCGGTGCAGATTTGGCCTAGACCATCTTCAGCTACTCAGATCCGTAGTTTCCTCGGTTTGGCTGGGTATTATCGCCGTTTTGTAGAGGTATTTTCATCCATTTCCGCGCCCATGACCAGATTGACCCAGAAAAGTGAAACTTTTAATTGGACTGAGGAGTGTGAGGAGAGCTTTCAGAAGCTCAAGACAGCCCTGTGTAATGACCCGGTCCGTCGTTACACAGTATACGCATCTATTCCTTTATTTTTGTCTTGTAGTAGCTCGATTAGACTGTTCGCGAAGTGTTGGGGTTGGTTGGTTCGGGTTCGGAGCGAAAATAGAGTGGATTGAGACACATAGTCTCTAACAAGAGCTTTAGAGTTGGAAAAGTCAACCCGGAGTTGACTTATTGGTGAACGACCTCGAAATGCGGATTTTATGGTTCGGATAGCTTCGTTAGGTGATTTGGGACTTAGGAGTGTGTTCATAATATTTTTAGGATGCCCGGTGTAGAATTAGGCTTGAATTGGAGAAGTAAGTATTTTGGCGAATTCCGGTTGATAGGTGAGATTTTGATCCGAGGGTCGGAATGGGATTCCGAGAGTTGCTGTAGCTTCGTTAGGTCATTTTGGACTTGCCCGCAAAATTTCAGGTCATTCGGAGATGGTTTGGTTGGGTTTTTGATCAAATGCGTGTTTCGGAAGTTTTTGGAAATCATAGGCTTGAATTGGATGAGAATTTATGGTTTTGATGTTGTTTTTGGTGTTTTAATGGCTCGACTAAGTTTGAATAACCATGTTTGATATGTTGGTATGTTTGGTTGGGGTCCCGAGGGGCTCGGGTTTGATTTCGAGCGTTAAACGGAGGAAATTGGAACTTGAAGTGCAGCTGAAACTGCTACTGCTGGTGCGATCGCACCTGCGATGCTTGGGCCGCAGGTGCGGACACCGCAAGCGCGAGGGTGAAGGCACAAGGGCGGAAATTTGTCGCAAGGGCGGAAGGAATATCGCACCTGCGAGGTCACAGGTGCGGGAGATGGGTTCGCAGGCGCGGGCTCTGAGTGATAAGTAAAGGATCGCAGGTGCGGTCAATGTGTCGCCCCTGCGGGTCCGCCGTTGCGATAAAGAGATCGCAGGCCCGGAGCCTGGGCGTTTATGTGACTTTCGCAGGTGCGGTCAAAATGTCGCGCCTACGGAGTCGCAGGTGCGAGAAATGTACCGCTGTTGCGGAAATGCCTGGGCAGAACTATAAAAAGGCAGCATTCGCGAAATTTGTCCTCTTTCATCATTTTTACACACGGGTTGGAGGTTTTGAAGGCATTTGCAGAGGGATTTCGTTGTTTCTTCAAGGAGGTAAATTTCTTGGACTCAAAACTCGTTATATTGTGCATTAAGAACGATTTTAGGTTGAAATCATGGGTAAAAACAGTAGAAAAATGGTGGTTAGGGCTTGGGTTTAAGAGAGGAAGAATGGGGGAATTGGAGGACCATTTGAGGTCCGATTTTCGTGTTCTTGGTATGGTTAGACTCGGGAAAGGACAAGGGACCTAGTGTTGTGAAAATTTCTGACTTTCGAGACGTGGGCCCGAGGGCCGGGTTTTGACCGAATTCGGGATTTTGGTATTTTTGCTAAATTTTGATTTGGGGATTGTTCCTTAGCACATTGTGACGCTATGTAATTGATTATTGATAGATTTGGAGCATTTGGAGGCCGATTCTCGAGGAAAGGGCCAGGCGGAGTAGAGTTGAGCCGGTTTCGAGGTAAGTAACGGCTTCAACCTTGGAACTGAGGGGTTCAAAACCCCAATGTACATGCTAATTGATGATAGTTACTATGATACACTCGCCAAGTGACGGGCATATGAGTGTTGGTTGATTTGTTGTGGCCCGGCTTATCCCCAGGCACGGTTTAACTGTTATTCCATCATGATATCGGTACTGTGAACGCTATTAATGCGTAGAAACTAAAAGTAACATAACAAGTATAAATGATAAGACTTCATGTCTATATGTGGAGACCGGAAAGGGTCCGTTACTGTTATTTCTATTGTGAACTTTACTTGTGCATACTCATTCCTGTCATTATACATGTATTCGTATTTCAGTCTCAGAATTCATTTATTTATCATGCATTGCCATTGTTTGGGCTGTTACATAATGAGAGTATTGTGAGGAGACTGGTAATTCTGACTGAGTATGGGCCTAGAGCCAAATGTTGAGATGATATACCCTTCGTGGGATTGATATATATATAGCGCTTGGGCCATATCCTTGGCGGCCCCTCCGGAGTCTTACACCCCCAGTGAGCGCACATATATTGAGGGATGAATTTCCCTGGACATGGATTTGTCCGAGACATGACACATAGAGGGGTGGATTTCCCTGGCACATATATTGTTTATGAGATATGGAGGGATAGATTTCCCTGGTACGGATTATGGATGAGTATGATATCCCGGAGATGGATTTCTCCGAAAGGCTGAATTGGCCTGCTCCCTCGGTACTTAGTGACTGAGTCACCACGTCGTACATGTTACGGGATGGATTTCCCTGGGCCAATGGCCAATTTTGTGTACCGAGAGGACTACCTCTAAGAGTTGCATAATACATACATGGCTTTTAATTGTTATTTACGGATATTGTCACTGATATACTCGGTTATTCCTGAAATATTCATTATTTGAACTGTGATTTACGGAGGTTGAGTTCGTCACTACCTCCTCAGACCGTAGGTTTTTTTCGTTACTTACCTGCACACTGTGTGTGTAGATCCAGGTGCACCGAGATTTGACGCAGAGTGGTGATAGCAGCCTTTCTCTCAGAGTCGACGAGGTAGCAGCTGGCGTAGCTATCCCGTCCCTCTTTTCCCTATTCTCTCTTCTGTATTGGAACTTTGAAACTTAAAACTTCAGTTTTATTATTCTCAGTTGTATTGATGTTAGTAGCTCATGACTGCGTGACTCCAGATCCTAGGGTGATTATTGGAGTTTATTTCTTTTGTTAGACTGTTTAAATGATTAAAAATGTCAGTATTTCTATTAATTGAGCCAATGATGAGTAAATTTCTCTAGTAAACGCATTGAGTATTGTTGTGCCGACACCAGCTGTGCCTATAGTGATCCCAGGTCTTCAGGAGACCTTGACTCAGATTCTGACAGTGTGTACCAGCTTAGCACAGGCGGTCACTCTATCTTCTTCTGCGACCACATCTCAGGCCAGGGGAGGCATACAG
Organism: Nicotiana undulata; assembly: GCA_005239495.1. Lineage (NCBI taxonomy): Eukaryota > Viridiplantae > Streptophyta > Magnoliopsida > Solanales > Solanaceae > Nicotiana > Nicotiana undulata. The sequence goes on from MDKH01162862.1 coordinate 12,718, forward strand.
ACTCCAGCTGCCCGGACTCCTTAGCAGGTTCTTTGGAGGCTCCAGACACCAGGAGTGGCCCCAGTCCAGCCCGTTGCTGCCGCACCAGATTTCGTGGTCTCTGCCTTGGCAGATGATGAGCAGCGGAGATTGGAGACATTCAGCAGACTCCAGCCCCCTACTTTCAATGGCACTGAGGGCGAGGATGCCCAGGCCTTCTTGAACAAGTGCCAGAGGATTCTTCGTACAACTGGGATACTCGAGACTAGCGGAGTTCCATTTACCACTTTCCAGTTCTCGGGATCGGCACTTGCTTGGTGGGAGGCCTATGAGAGGCGCATACCCGCCGGTACACCACCACTTACTTGGCACCAGTTTTCCATTCTCTTATTAGAGAAGTATGTACCACATTCTCAGAGAGAGGAGCTGCGTAGAGAGTTTGAGCAGCTGTGTCAGGGTGATATGACTGTGACGCGATATGGGATGAGGTTTTCCGAGTTAGCTCGTCATGCTGTCTGGTTGGTTCCTACGGACAGGGAGAGGATTCGGAGATTTGTTGATGGTCTTAACCATCAGTTGCGGATTCTTCTGACCATAGAGAGAGTGTCTGGGGTTTCTTTTAAGACAATTATGGACATTGCCAGAGACATTGAGTATATTCGACGCCAGGAGCGTGAGGAGAGGGAGGCCAAGAGGCCTCGTGGATCTGGTACTTATAGTGGCTTTCATTCTGGTGATTCTTCTTAGCCTATCAGAGGCCGTTCATTCAGGCCTCCTCAGCTAGCCCGTCCAGTGCATATTGGGATCTCTTCAGGACATGGGTTTCGTGGTTCTCATTCGGGTCGTTCATCATTTAGTGCCCTCCCAGCTCAGAGTGCATCTAGGCCACCATCCTTTTATGGTTCCTCAGGACAGGGTTCTTCCAAGAGCTACTCCGATTCCAGGGGTTCCCTTCAGTCCCCGCCATCAGTCATGGGTAGAGGTTGTTTCGAGTGTGGGGATCCAGGCCATGTTAAGAGGTTTTGCCCCCGTCTTGCTAGCAGCTCTTATCAGCCGAGGGACCAGCCTCCAGCATCGACATCAGCTTATGCACCACCCGCTCAGGCAGCTAGGGGTGGGGGTCAGGCAGTTAGAGGTCGCCCCAGAGGGGGCGGTCGATCCGGTGGAGGACCAGCTCGTCTTTATGCACTTTCGGCCAGGCCAGATTCTATTGCTTCAGATGCAGTGATCACAAGTATTATTTCAGTCTGTCACCGAGATGCCTCGGTATTATTTGATCCTGGCTCCACTTATTCGTATGTTTCATCATATTTTGCACTTTCTTTGGGTATACCCCGTGAGTCCTTGATTTCGGCTATTCATGTGTCGACTCCTGTGGGGTATACGGTTGTGGTAGATCGGGTATACCGATCTTGTGTTATTTCAATTGAGGGTCTGGATACCCGAGTGGATCTATTGTTACTTAGTATGGTGGACTTTGATATGATATTTGGCATGGATTGGCTATCTCCGTGCCACATTGTTCTTGATTATCACGCCAAGACCGTGACTTTAGCTATGCCAGGCCTTCCGAGGATTGAGT
>ML296175.1:0-30325 GCA_005239495.1 Nicotiana undulata
GCACAATCGCATCATGTGTTCAGGAAGGGTCCAAGAAAGGACTGCACTATAAATGGCGTGATGGAGTAAACTCGCCATAATGCAAGTATTAGTAGTTGCTTCCACGGCTCAGTTTCGTACAAATAAAATATATTCTAAGATCATCACATAACGAATATTTATCATAATATTCTTACAAATCAAATTTCATAAACCACAATTAGGAATCCAATTTTATTGCCACTTTCTTCTTCATGATATTTTTCATATTGTTTCCAACTGTAACAAGCCAGTGATCTGATTTATGATTCACTATTACTTTTTTATATCTTCCTATCCAACAACACGTTAGTAATTCATAAAATTGTATAAGTATATAAAGATTAATACACAAAGAAAACATAAGCAACTAAACAATTAGTTTAAATGCAAGAATAAATTGATAAATGCGCATGTATGCTTCTTTACCTAATATGACACTAGATTCTCAAACAAATGTTAATGTATTCATAGTAACAACAATTGTTGTTTAATTACTCAAGCACAATATTGTTTACCCGTAAAACGAGACAATTGAATTTATATGTGATTTATAGACAAGTGAATTAATTTAATTTTGAAATAATAGATGAATTAGACAGAAATATAAGACTTAGCCTTAAAATTGAAATAGTCGACATATATCTTGGTTCTGGGCACAGAGCTACCGAGAGCAATAAGAACAACACAAATAAGCAAGGAAGTAAAATGTTATTGAGCTTTTGAATAGAATGTAGCGTGTATTTTCCAGAAAATTTGTGTCATGTACAATGATAATAAAACTCATTATTTATAGCTGCACCTAGAGAACAAGGTCCTAGAACCAAGCCCCTCTTTAATGTCAATTATGAGGGCTATTGAAGAATGTGTAACGACAGGTAGTGAATGCCATATTCCTTGTAACGAGACGTATACTTAATGTTGTAGAATATTCGTCATTAAATGCTACGGGGTGGCAAAAATTTACTTTATCTTTATAAGTATCATTCTCTCTGGTAACATACAGGATTGTTGCATTCAGATTCAACTATCTTCTGCCTTTGGCTCTACGTGTCACTTCCTCATGCGATCATTTAATATAAACATAATTTAGTCTATACAGATAGTCCCCCTGCTTTTCAGTGGCATAAATTTGTGTCATCGGAAAGTTGGTAGAAACATCCTCTTTGGCAGAAAATTCATTGTCCTCCTCTGAAAAGTTTCTGCCGGTTGATTATATGCACGCCTCTCCGCATTTAATGCCCCGAACATGCGTTATCCAATGATTTGGCATCACTTTTGCTGGTTATCGAGGTAATTATGGCCATGAGTTTAGCCACCTATACCTTTACTTATACATAACAACCTCTTTCATTTACACTTCATAATACTCCAAAATTTGTCAACGTTTTTTACTTAACTCACACTTAATCTTTAACCTTTCTTTAACTTTATTCTTTGAGAGAAAACCTTCGTTCTCATAAAAAATGGCATTTTCTTTCAGAAACCCTAGTTATTCAAATAACAAAGGTAAAACTGATGATGTTGCTCCTCTTACGGTGAGTACCATTATCCCAAAGAATCTAATTACCACCAAAGATTTTGAAGTATAGTATCCTTATGCTCACCCTCGTACGCGGGTTGTTAGAGTATACCCTTCTTCCATTCGTCCTTCCAGTATCCCAGCTGTGAAGGAAGAGTGCCAGTGTCAAAATTTGGACATTATAGCTCTCGACCTGGCGGAGCGGATAACCTTACCCAAGAAAGGTTTTACGAATTTTTACATGCATCCCTTCACTTTGGGAGCGTTTTCTTTGATTGGAGAACTTGACTCAGTCATCGTGGAGTTCTACCTCCGCTACCACGTGTGCTTGGCACAATTAAGCCCTTCTGTGTGGAGGACAATTGCTTATCTTCGATGCCTGTGCTAGGAGATAGGTGAAGAGTTGTTCCTAGCCCGAGTGATGAACCTCTATTCCCCCAAGGTCTTCCGCGGGCGAATGATAAATTTCAGCAAGCGTGGCTAGTATGCTCTGTTATCCAACATGGATGATGACAACGACCGTGGATCGATGGAACAACTCGTTTCAGTCGCACCAGTGACATCATCCCGGTCACGGCTCCAAGCTTTCTAGAATTGTAACCGCACTCATAAGTCTACCACTAGTTTTTTCTTCCGTCAAAGATCATTCCACATCATTATTGACCCTTCTTCTTTTACTTATTTCAGCAACTCGTTGGGTTCCACCTAGGGTTGAAGGCTTGGACCAATGGGTCCAGAAAATGTTGGACATTACTACGCTCGAAACCCACACGTGGAAAGAACTATCCCTTAAATACGGGGGGAAGGACAAAAATCATAGTAAGTCGAATTCATCTTGTTTTTACCTTTTCATATAAGGAAATTGTTTGATCCTTCTCTTCAATTGAATTCAGGTCTACCCAGGGCTCAGTTATCATCCCCGAGGAGGACATTTTGGATAATCCAGTTGATACGGTGAGGCTACTACATGAAGCTTTTACACAAACATGTGTCTCTGGGCTTGCTTCTGTCGTGAGTGATTCTTCTCGGAGTCCTCGACTGGATAACAAGCAACCACATAGAGGCGTTCCTCCGCGGCCGGGGTAAAAAATAAGAGAGCGAAGAATGTCGCTCTCGAGTCATCTCTAGAAATTATGGTGATGAGCCCCCCGCCCGGGCCGATCATAGACATCGTGATGATTGACAATGATGGGGAAGCTGGCAAGGAGGGGGCTTCTCTACATAGAAAACAACGACCTTCCTCAGCTCAACAGACTGCCAATCTATTGGGTTAGTTGCACCAACCGAGGGAGATGCCTCCGCGCGCTAGGGAAAGTTTGAGATGGTGGAAAATGCAAACTCCCATTTCCAGATCCCAACCGCTATGCCCGGTACCGTGAGGCTAAGTACCGAGTCCTTGTCGTCTTCTATTGACGAGAAACCAACAACCAACACTACGCTTGCCGCAACCACTTCTCATCCTTCAATGGCATCGACTTCATCTCCTTCTTCACAAAATCTTCCTTTGCCACCAACAACTGCTGCATCATGTCCAACAACCGCCTCTATCCGAGAAGTGGATGTTCCTCTTCCCCAGTCCCCAGTTCATGGGAACTTGAGACAAAATTATGCCGCCCCCTCAGAAGATCTGCAAAGGAGGAGGAGCGTTACTCTGTTGGTCTCTACCAGATGTAGTCTGTTGTACCGAGCGGTGGAACTTGCTAACTATTTGAAGCCTTTGGCTTCAGAAAAAAGATAGGGAAAAGATACAAGCTCTCTCGGGAGAGTGTTTGTTGAACAATGCTATGCACAACGCCGCAATAGTATATTCTTCGTTTCTTGCGTTATCGCTTCTATCTCTTTATTCTTCGTGATATTGACCACATTTCTGATCCCTATTTGCATTTTGTAGTACTATTTTGAGTTTTTTTTGTTTCACTTGCCAATTTTCTTGCTTCCTCCAAAGGTTGATTCGAGATAAGGAGGAACTTATCTCCTAGCGGGATCAACTTTTGGCCGAGCGGGACTAAACTGTTGCTTGCCTCTCAGAACTTGAAGCTAAAGCTACTGAGGGTGTTGTGTTGGAGGCTCGGTTAAGCTGCTTAGTAACAAGCCAATAATGCAGGCAGCTCAGCCTAATCATACTTGAATTACCAAGAATTTCCCATTTTAAAGATTCTTTGTTGCAAATGATTGCTCTTCCCGAAAGCTTAAATTATACAAAATATAAGTCCTTATATACTATGGCTTTGATTGCACATTTCAAATATTATCTCTTCAAGATTATTGAAACATCTAAATTTAGCTAGGTTAGCAGATGGTGAGGCGAACAGTGCATGACAAAGCAGGACTAAACTAAGTTAAGCTAAGATATGATAAAAATACAATAAATAAATTATGAATAGTCAACTAAGAGCCCGTTTGGATAATTGGATTAGCTGATTGGAAGCAGTTAATAAGCATTAGGGGCTGAAAAACACTTTAAAGTGCTGAAACTAGGGCTATTTATTTGGATCTGATATCCGAAAGCCGAACCGATCCATTCAATTTCGGATTTCGGATTGGACCAGATTTCGGATTGTGTTTATAAAAATTTCGGATTTCGGATCGGATTCGGATTGGTATATTTTAATCTGATCCGATCCGAAATCCGAAATTATTAGGCAATGTATAAATACTACACTTTAAGTTTGAATAGTGAATACTTCCTTTACATCTTCCTCCAAGTTATTAGCTTTACAATTGCTAGAGTTAGCTATATTGACACCATAGTACTCTCATAATTGTATAAACATGAATTTTTCTTAATGCATTGCCTCTTTTACAAAGAAAATATACATATTAGTTTGCAACTTTGAGGCATTTACGATCCGAAATCCGATCCGATCCAAACATTAAAATTCGAATCCGATCCGATATAATTCGGATCGGATTCAGATTGCATTTTCTAGAATCCGAAATCCGAATCCGAAATGTGCTAAATCCGATCCGATCCATGCACAGCCCTAGCTGAAACTGATTTAATAAATAAGTAGTTAAGTGTTTGGATACAAGTGCTGAAATTGATAATAAGTTGTTGGAGTATTTGATAAAAAAGTAATGCTAAGCTTTTTTCTGTTAAAATGACTTAAATAACCTTAGAACTGTTTACACTTATAAGAGCGTAATTTCTTCCAAATTTTAGATTCCAGATCGATTCAAATACAAAATATCCTATATGTCATTTTATTTTAAATACAAATGTGCTTAGATAAGATAATTTTTATGATAAATATAATTTATTTTATAATAAGCATATAATGATAAGTTATACTCCCTCCGTTCTAATTTTGAACTTGTTTGACTGGGCACAAAGTTTAAGAAAAAATGAAGATTTTTGGAATTTGTGGTCCTAAACAAGCCAAAATGGGGTCCAGAGTATTTGTGTGGTTATAAAAGCTTCTCACTAATGGTATAATTGTAAGTTTAAGCAAAATTATTTCCAAATTTAGAAATGGGTCATTCTTTTTGGAACGGACCAAAAAGAAAACAGGTTCACATAAACTGTAACGAAGGGAGTAACAATTAATAAATTAAAAAAGTTTCTCAATAAAAAATAAACCTAAATAGGATAAAATATTTGAAGAGAAACAAACATTGTTGTCATCACCACAACATTTAGAAAGCAATACACCAAAAAATTGATATGTCCTCCTTTATTACATAAAGTTCAAAGATTAATACACAATTACATTGATACAAATATGTAAAGTAATAGAGAATTTGCTTATTTTAAATAGTCAATGAGAATTGTAGACTTGAAGAGGCGGGGGGTTTAGGTTGAAAAAATACTCGAGGTTGTGATTATCGATGTAGGAGTTTTGTTCTAAAAATGAATATTTTAAGGATAAAATATGAAAAATTTTGGTCAAACTTAAAGTGCTTATAAATTAAAAAATCATAAGCTGAGGGGTGACTTTACCAAACACGTAGATAAGCCGAAAAATACTTATAAGCTAGTTTGACCAGCTTATAAGCTTAGCCAAACACCCTAAGACTCGAGTTAAATGACACAATTGTAGCCTTAACTAGTTAAGGCATAATCAGGGCATTCAACGAATAACAGATCCTAAAAGCATAAGATGCAGCAACATAGGTGAAATTGTAACTCTAATATTATTTCAATAGATTGATAAAATTTGCATGTACAAAACTAAGGGAAATACGCAAGAGCTGACTAATTAAGAAAATAGACAATTGAATCACAATATCTCAAAACCTTCTCCTTTCCCAGCAGCGCTTGGGACCACAGGGAGCTTTAGCTGGCTTAGGCATTTCGTGAAAGTCCACCATTATAGTCCTTCTCTTTGCTTTGTTTTGCTCTGGGACCCTATCTTCATATTTCCTTTTACTTGATTTAATATTTCTTCTGTTACGTGCTTAGTTGTTGTTAATATTGTAGCAGTGTTCTTGCTTTGGACGTCAACCTCAATATCCGTCTTTGTGAAACCTTTGCCGCTCTTCCTCATAACTCCATTTGTTGCTGATTTCAGATTAACAGTTGTAGTAGTAGTGTGCAGGTTCTTGCGTTGGGAGGCAGCGTCAATATTCTTGAAACGTTTGCCGCTTTTCGTCATAACTCTGCTGCAGTCAACGTTTGTTACTGATAATTTCAGATTAACAGTAGTAGCAGTCTGCTGGTTGTTGATTGGGGTCTGCTCTCTACTTCTCATCTCTTCTCTTTGAAGTTCAAGTACGCCAAAATGGCTACAATAGAAACAACCATAAATCTGACTCCAAAAGAGGATTGGAAGTTGCAATGGAGATTGTTGGCCAAATCAACAAAGCAAAGCAGAAATAATAGGACAATAAGTGCTTGAAGTGTCGTCCACACTCATGTTTTTGGTTCATCTTCTCCAGAAGAAGTGAGATCCTCCTCGTACATGCTAGAAGAAGGGAACAACATCGCTCAGGCTGTCGAACGAACTTTGGCGCAATTTAGCCTTTTAAAAGAATGTCATTCCCAGTCCCACAATCCCTTCATGCAGAAAGATGATGACATCTTGAGCACCAAATTTGCTCCAATCTCTCCTCATGTCACTTTGCAATATGCTCTCTATCCAAGTGATGATCCATATCATTCTTCGTCCTTTGCGGTAGCCATGCAAATGATGATGATTGAAGCTTCTATCATAGAAGAACAACTTGCAAATTTGACAAAAGCAGTTGAAGGACTGGCAAAGTACATGAAAGATCAATATGACAAACTTTCCAAGTTGATGAATAAGGTAGAGAGTATGACAGAGGAAGAATTAGGCCAAGCACCTATGAAGCTTCCAAAAATTCAAGAGAAAGGAGCATCATGTGCAAAGCTAGAAACAATGAGCAAAGAGATCCAAGTCTCTTCTAATGGACAGATTCATGTTGACCAATTAAAAAACTTCATCATAGGGGTCATCAAAGACAAATTTGAGCTTTCCACCAAATCTTCCATACATGTGCAAAATCGTACACAAAAAGGATTGACAACATGAAGATGCCTTGTGGATATCAACCACCTAAGCTTCAACAGTTTGATGGTAAAGCAAATCCCAAGCAACATGTTGCACACTTCGTCGAGATGCTGGAACTTTTGGTGATCACCTTGTCAAGCAGTTTGTTCGTTCTCTCAAAAAAATTGCTTTCGATTGGTACACATATCTTGAACCTGGTTCAATCGATAGTTGAGAGCAAGTGGAGCAAGAATTTCTCAAGCGTTTTTATAACACAAGGCGCATCGTGAGAATGATTGAACTTACAAATGCTCGCCAAGGGAAGGAGGAGCTAGTTATTGACTCTATCAATCGCTGGAGGAGCTTAATCCTCAACAGCAAAAACCATCTTAGCGAAACTTCTGGCATCGAAATGTGCATCCAAGGTATGCATTGGGGCCTTCGCTACATAGTGCAAGGAATAAAGCCTAAAACGTTTGAATAGTTGGCCACCCCTGCTCATCATATAGAATTACGTATTAATACAAGTGGAGACCAAAGGTTTTCTGTATTTGAGACTCGTGGAGAAGTAGAAGTAGACGTTGCTGAGAATAAGGGCAAGTATTCATCCGAAGATGAAAGTGAAGAGTCCATGCATGTTGTAACGCTCCTCAATGCACAAGCCTAAACTGCAAGTTATGACGCTCCTTGACGCAATAGCCTAAACTGCATGTCAATGCGCTCCTCAATGCACGAGCCTGAACTGAAAGTTATGATGCTCCTTAACACACAGCCTAAGTTTTATGCCACGTAGCTTCTCAAATTCGAGCCAAGTCTTAAAGTTTTAAATCTCCATGAATTCGAGCCAAATCTTCAAATTAAAAAGCTCTTCAAATTCGAGCAAAGTTTTCAAGTGAGAAAGCTCTTTAAATTCGAGCAAAATCTTCAAATTGAAAAGCTCACAAAAATCAAGCAAAATCTTCAAATTAAAAATCTCTTCAAATTTAAGTAAAGTCTTGAAGATATAAAGCTCCTCAAATTTGAGAAAAGTCTTCAAGTTGAAAAACTCACCAAAATCGAGCAAAGTCTTCAAAGTTGCAAAATCTTCAAGATATAAAGCTCCTTAAATTTGAGCAAACTCTTCAAGATGTAAAGCCTCCAAAATTGAGCAAAGTCTTCAAATTTCAATGCTCCTCAATGCATGAGCCTAAACTGCAAGTTGTGAAGCTCCTTAGAATGTGAGCTAAATCTTCAAACTGACGCTCCTCAATACACGAGCTTAAATTGCATGTTACCATGCTCCATATCCCACGAGCTTATACTCATGTGTATTACTTCTTGTTTGCACGAGTATAAACTGCATACAAAAAAGATTCACACTTTTTCTGAACTACGTTATGACTTGATCCTCTTCACCAAAGTACGTAGGCAACTTAAAATTTATTTTAAGCTCGGTCACATAATTTTTTTGTTAAAAAAAGAAATACGTGGTATGATGTGATCATCAAAATCAAAGTTGGGGGCATCCCATTGATTCTTTCAATTACAAAGGCGTATATTGCAAAATGAAAGAAGGCTATTCATGTCAAACTGGACAAGATATTTTATTGCTTTAATATTGTAAGATCTGATAAATAAATACTAAATGCAATAGTGTTGGTAAAGGTCCAACACATGATGAGTATTCTCCCTTGAAATACCTCTAACTACTGTGGAACCACTTTGATGAGCTTCAAGAATACGAAGAAAAAAAAAATTATGTGCCTTTGATGGATGAGTGATTTCCCCATAATGATTGCTTGAATAAAATTCTTTACAACGGATGGATCTTTGTGAATCAAGGGTATGCTTACTCCGGCTGGGGGCATCGTCTACACGCTGCGCATACTTACCAAGCTGGAAAAAATGGGATACCTTAATATGTCTCGCAAGCCATAGGGAGGAGGCGCTGCAAGTACGTCTCTAAGTGTTGTTTGATGTCAAATCTTGAAGGTTGAGGAACTCCATGCAACACGCCGCCACAAGCTTGAAGCATATGATGCTCCACCGACTTCTTCATTAAGTTGCAAGAAGGGGTTGTTCTACGCTGAAGCTTGAAACATAGGACGCTCCATGGACTTCTCCAAATTTCAAGAGGATATGGTTCCACGCCAAAGATTGCAAGATGGCTTCTTCACATACTTGCTCGCAAAGGATGCAAGAGTAGTACTCCAAGTGTCTCGCCAAGCTACAACAAGTGGAGATACACCACGTACTTAATTGCCAAGGTGAGGATACTCCAAGTGTGAATCTCGTCAAGCCACAAAGGATGGGATGCGTCACATGCTTTCTCGCCAATATGAAAGGAGTCACTCCAAATATCCCCTTCTCCAAGCCGCAAAAGTAGGGATACACCACGAAATTATCTCACCCAGCCGCAAAGAGACAAATGTTTCATCCCCGATTATGTGGACCTCTGGTGAATCTTCTTAGGGAATTGATAATAGGCTAAAATTGTATAATTTGGCATATGTTACACTCTAACTTAATGATGCTTTACTGCTGTAAGTTGTTAAAATGATGATAAAATTTGCCTTAATGATGATGTTTGTGTTTTACAGGAGTGCAAGAACGTAACGGCAACTTATGATGGTAATTCGGGTAGCAATTGGAGTAGAATAGACTATGGGGGACCTGGTGGGTGATTTAAAGGCTGGAAATCGCGGAGGCAGTATGTAACCCCACTAGCGCGGGCATTAGCGCAGCATTAGCACGCCCGCGCTAGTCCAGCTATCCGGAGGCAGTAGGTAACTCCATTAGCGCGGGCATTAGCGCGCCCGCGCTAGTCCAGGTCCGTGAAACATAAAAAGAAGGGTAATTTATGAAGAACAAGGCCACTCCACAAAAAGATATAAAAGGTTCAACTCGTCCAAGGTGGAGGGGAGAGGGTATTTGAGAGTAAGAACAAGAAAAAGAAAGGGCAAGAGGCAATTTGGGCATCAATCCACATCTTCTTCTTTTGTTTTCTTTGCCATTGTTCATGAATTCTTTTGTAGTTTTTATCATTGTTATGAGTAGCTAAATCTTTTAACCTAAGGTTTTGGTGGAACCCGTTGGGGATGAACTCGTTGTTATGTTAATAATAGTTTTGAGTTGGTTATTAATCTCTATTTGTTCAACTACGTTTCGATTGTAGTTTGTTGAAGGNAAATTATCATAAATGCTTGAGAAAGATTTACGATAACTAGAGAGTTCATGATTGATAGAGACAACCAAATCAAAGCTATAGGAACATACAACTAGGGAAAGAACCAACATGGGAAACCATTGCCTTAGACTTTTATTCCAATTGTTTACAACTGCTTGATAGTTATTCTTAATTTATTAGATTCAATTAGCTGTAGTAGAATCACATCACCAATTGTTATTCACAAAGTTTGAGGAGGTTGACTAGTAAGAATTTAGTATTCTAAAGACTTTCTTTGATACGTTAAGTCCCTGTGGGATCGACTCTGGGCATAATACCCCAAATTATATTTGCAACGCCCGCGTAGTCTTTTTAGAAGACACAGTTGAGCGTGATCAGGAATCAAGACTGCTCTTGAAAATCTGCAAAATAAAAAATGATTTTGGAGCACCCGATGCCTATTGCACAAAGCTTTTGTTTCTGTTTAGGTGATCGGTGCCAACGACCCAGAGCTTTATCTCAACAACAAACCAGTGTCAACAACACGGAGCTTCAATGAGGATGGTGAACATTGTGACATGCACTTCTCCGCTAAACCTTGAAGGTTGGAATGCTCCACAGATTATTCCGTCAAAGGCGTGATAAGGATGCTCCATGTACTTCTTCGCTAAGTTGCAAGCAAAAATCATACACGTCAAGGCTCGATGGATGAGAAGTTCCACGCACCTCCTCACCTGCAAGAGGGAGAGTGTTGATCATTTGCTTATTCGCCTGATCAAGGATGGAGAACTCGCTGTGGACTTCTTCGCCAAATTGCAAGAAGAGGACACCATGAAACTCCTTCTAAGGCAGGTACAGAATTAGAGACATGATCATGGAGCTGGAAGAGGACACACTCGAGAGATTATGTGTTTACCAAAGTACGACTGAAAAGATGAATGCACTGCTGTTGTCCGCCAAAAACTCGGCCGAAAAGGTGGATGCGCCAAGTTTTCTTTCCTCCAATGCAACAAAGATGAGGATGCACCAAGCTTCCCCTCGCCAAACTTGCAAAAAAGAAAAAGTATGCTGCCCCCCAAAAAAACTCCCGATTTCAGAGCTTGATTCAGAAAACTTATTGTGACTGGATCAAAAGGGGTAGTGCTTCAATTTTTATATGTGATGTAGCTCTCGTATTCATATTTTCAGCGGTGCAAACGTCTCGAGATATGAATTTTTTAGCGAGAGTGCGCAAAGCTGAAAGAGCCAGCACGTCGAAACTCGTCGTGTAACTTTTGAATAGTATCTAGGACGATCTAAGAGCAATCTGATTGTGATCTTTACAGAAGTCATAGTTCGGGGACTCTAGTTTTTATAGCTACAAACGGCTCTTGATTCGTATATTCCTGCGCCAAGATATGAATCTTTCAGCGAAGACGTAAGCTGAAAAGTCGAGCACGGCAGAATCTGAAGCGAAGATTTAGAAATACTCTTGAGACAGTACATAGCAAATTTGGCTTCAAATTTGGTATGTTGCAGCACTCCGTGTTTAGTGTCAAGGAAATTAAGCGGACTGCAATTCATATGCTCGTACACCAGGTTATGAACTTTTTTTTTGTGAAGGTGCGCCAATCTGAAAGGTGAAACGCGGCAGCACCTGAAAAGAAAACTCAAAACATTACCTGAGATGGTACATACGGATTTTTGCTCAAATTCTTGGATATGTTGCAGTTCTTTGTGTCATGTTTTAGGAGAATCTAGTGGCTCGCATTTTCGACGCTCCTATGGCATGATATGAATGTTTCTCGTATATGCACAAATTTAATAACTCCCCTCTGCAACCAAGGAAAAGATGTTATTCAATTTGTATTGTTGTAATAAACAATAAAAATATTAAACTTTCTGAAATAGAAACAGAAACAGAAAGTTAGTAGAACCAGTTTGACGAAATAAATTCTGGAAAAATAGTATAGGAATAAATCGAGTCCACTGAATGCACAGTGTGTCCTTAAGAAAATTATTCCCCTCAAGTACCCGAGGTGTTGGAATATTATCCTCTCAGGATAAAATGATTTAACTCACCAGTGTATTGGTACTAAAAACTCTGGTGAAGTTCGAACCACTCAATGGTCGTAAAACACACTGAAAAATGTTGTGTGGAAGAAGAAGAAGAAGAAGATAATCAGAAAATTTAGTAAGTAAAGATTCTCGGATTCAAGGCATATTTATAGACCATTTGGCACTTCTTCTGAAAAGGTTTGCAACCTTTCAGAAACAACCATAGTTGTTGGAACATGTGGGAATATTGTTGCTGAAATATTGTGGAAAACAGAAAACGTATTTAAAATCATCCGGGAAAGAAAACGGATCAGACCAGGTCGCGATGCGGGTCATGGGTTATTCCGGATTGAATTTTCGTTAATTAATTAAATAATCGAAAGCAATATTGTCCAAAAAGATTAATCAATCAATCGATCTTTGACCAAATCCGAAGCCGAGCGAGCGACGACGACGGCGCGACGCTTGCCTTCTTCTTAACTCTTTAAGAGCTAGAAGAAGAGCAATTGTATATATACCCACCAAAAGTATTTTCTTCCTCCAATATGGGACAATGTCCCTTTGCCAAGGAGGGAAATTTAAATATTTCATTTTTCCTCCATTTCACATTCACCCTCTTTAAGCTATACCAAGCTTAAAAGCCCAATAATCCCCCACATGAATGGGGAATGGCTATAAAATAAAGGAATGCACGGCCGCATGTGTGTTTTACATGCAAGAAGTAATTGCATTTAGATAAGTAGGTTTCCCTTTGAACTTTCCGTAGTGAACTTATATCGGATATACTCGGTCACTCGGTAGATTTGATATCTTTGAACCGTTGAGCTTTGTTGTATACCTAGACAACATAATGTATTGGTAAAAATAGGCTTCACACGTGTACCAATTCAGATGACAAGGCAATCTATGTGGAGCAATAGAAATATGACAGTTGGTCATATATTTACAAAGAGGAACGAGACGGCCAGTGACGGAACACCATATCCACGAGACAATTAGATACGGGAGCCCCAATCTACTTGAGGAAATGAAGAGACACAGTCAGAATGAACCAAGGCAGAATAAAGGGCAGATTCAAAGATCTTCAATCCATGAGCCAAACATTACATAATCTTCACGCAACAGTTACGATTTACTACTGTAACGTTACATTAATGACATTATTAGTCATTAATGCTCAATCATTAAGAAGAGTAGGCGTTATATTAAGAAATTCCCTATAAAGGGGAGTAAAATATTACTTGTATGGACACGTTCGAACCACTACTGAAATTTGTTTACTTTTACGCATTCTTATTGCTCTCTTTTTACAAGTTTTATTATAATTTTCTTGGTTATCAGAAGCCCGAGTACTTATTAAAATAGCTTTGGTTGAGAATCTAATTTTTTGGTTAAACAAATTGGTTCTGTTACCGAGAATATGATAATCTTTGCTTTTTCTCAAACAACTTTTCGTGAATCATGTCAAACGCCAATGAGAACAACCAACAGACAATTGGAATTCCAGTTCCATCACCTCAGGGATCCCCACGAAGTTCAAGGGACCAATCCCTAGAGAGGTATACAACTCAAAATGATGATCACACTGGAAATGAACAAACAGGAGAACAAGACCCTGTGAAGCAAATGGTTGGCGAATATGTAAATGAAGCTCTACAAGCTTTCATGTGATGGCTATCAGCTGTATCACCTACGCCTCCTCCAAAAAACACCGCAACTGTGGAAAATCCACAATCCATATTAGCAAACTCAGGAAGTAGAGGCACTCCGAACGAGTCTCTTGAAACAAGGCCAGGTATGTCTAATAATTCAGATTTACAATCTTTACTACTAACCATGCAGAAACAGGAGAAGGAACAAAACGATCGTATCGAACAAATTCCTGGAGTACCACCTGTCATCAAGGGCATTGATATTGATAGATATTCTCAGCAACCTTGGAAGCCAAGTGCAGCACCATTGCATATTCCCAAGAAATTCAAAATGCCTGATATTCCAAAGAACGACGGGACAACCGATCCATGTGAACACGTTACTACTTTTACCACAGGAGTAAAAGGCAACGACTTGAGTAAGCCATAAATTGAATCAATCTAGTCAAGAAGTTTGGAGAAACCCTCACCAATGGAGCGTTAACATGGTATTCTCTTTTACTCGAAAATTCTATTGACTCTTTTGCTGAGCTTGTAGATTCCTTTATAAAAGCACATTCCGGTGCACAAAAGTAGAAAAAATAATGGAAGACATATTCAAAATAAAACAAGGAGACACGGAATTGCTCTGTAAGTTCGTAGACAGGTTTCAGCGTGAAAGAATGATGTTACCAAGAGTGCCTGACAATTGGGCAGCAATGGCATTTGTAAGTAATTTGAATGATAGAAGCTCGAAGTCTACGAGGAGGCTCAAAGAAAACTTGAGAGAGTTCCCAGCCACGACATGGAACGATGTATATAACAGGAACAACACCAAGTTACGAATAGAAGAAGATACCATTTCACAATCAAAAGCAGAAGACAAGACCAGTTCTAGACGCTCCGAATCAGAAAGGAAAACTGGAAAAAATAGGTATGATCCATACATGGGACCTTCGGGAAGAGAGACTCGTCCCAAATTTGAAAACGCACGGTCAGATTACAGACCGTCAAATAGAGATACGAGCTCATCCTCATCAAGATCCAGAAAGGATCGAGATTAGCGAAATAGAGGTAATGCAAGAATTGGAGACTACAATGTCAATGTAAGTACTTCTAAATTAATTACAGTATTGAGAAATATGGGTGATAAAGTTCGATGGCCCAAGAAATGAGATCGAATCCAAATAGAAGGAATCCAGACTTCTGGTGCGAGTTCCATAACGGTCATGGACACAGAACGTCAGATTGCAGGTTATTACAAGGTGAGGTAGAACAATTACTAAAACAAGGCTATCTAACAAAATTGTTTAGTGAAAAAGGTAAACATGCATATATGAAGAACATGCAGGAGCCCCCAAAGCCACCATCTCCAAAGAGAACAGTAAATGTGATACACGGAGGAGAGGAGGTGAATGGTGTAATTTGCAAAAGAACAACAAAGTTCACAATAACTCACGGGAAGCGAACTTGTGAAACTTCGGAATCAGAAAATATAGCATTCGATGATTCAGATGCCAATGGATTATTTCTTCCACACAACGACGCATTGGTGATATCTCTACTTATACATGACACTAACATAAAAAGAGTGTTAATTGATCCAGGTAGCTCGGTCAATATCATTTTGTTGAGGGTTGTGGAAGAGATACTAATGGGGAACCGTGTAATTCCAAAATCACGTTCCTTGTCCGGGTTCGACAACTCTACTGTCACAACGAAAGGAGAAATCGAGATTAGTACCTATGCAGAAGGCGTTATCAAAGATACGAAATTCCAAGTCATTGATACTGTCATGGCCTGCAATGTAATCATGGGGAGACCCTGGATCCATGATATGGAAGCGGTACCATCTACTATGCATCAGGTAATTAAATTCCCTTCCAAATGGGTAATTCAACATATTCGAGGTGATCATCAGACCTCAAGAAACATCAACTCAATGGCACATTCCAACAAAAAAGAAGTAGTGGAAGAATCAAAGGATGGGGAAGAAATTCAAACATACACGGAAGAAAACGATAAAGAAAAAGTGAATCAAATCACCACAGGTGTTGCATCAAAAGATACGGACATGGATTCCAGACCTGATGTCATTTAGGAACCAGAAGAAGACGAGCATATCAAGACAACTACTGAGGAACTCAAAGCTGTTCCATTGTTCGAGCATGAGCCTGAGAAAAAAAGTTCATATAGGCACAAGGCTAAGCCCCACCAAAAGAGGTAAGTTAATTGAATATTTAAAAGCTAACGCAGATTGTTTTGCGTTGTCCCATTCAGATGTGACAGGTATACCCCCAGAAGTGATAACTCATAAACTAAATGAAGACCCATCATTCGTGCTTGTCAAGCAAAAGAAAAGGAAGCAGGGACCATTCAAGAATCAAGTGATATATGAAGAGTTGTCATTGCAGGACTTGAATTAGCACGAGAACTCTCAATCGAGCAGATCGTGATCAAAAGTGATTCTCAACTAGTGGTAAACCAGATACAAGGGACTTATACTACTAGAGAGGCTCGAGTGAAACAATATCTGAAAAAGGCAGGAGACCTAGTAAGACAATTCCAGTCATGGAAATTTATGCAAATACCCAGAGAGGAAAATGCAGAAGCAGATGCATTGGCTAATCTCGCAGCAGTTACCGACGTAAAAAATAAAGATAATGTTATTGGGATACACTTATTTCATTCAGCAATCGACCAGGATAAAAATGAGGTAACATTTAATAATTTAACCTGGGATTAGAGAAACAAAATTGTAATTTTTTTGCAGAATGGTACCGTGCCTGAAGATAAAAAAGAAGCTCAAGCACTTCGCCGAAAAGCAGCACAGTACTGCCTAGTTCGGTACCGCAAAATGTTTGGAGGTCCCCTAGCAAGGTGCCTTGGACCCAATCAAACAGAGTACGTAATGAAAGAAGTACACGAAGGACCCTGTGGAAACCACGCAGGAGCAAGGTCCTTAGTCAAAATCCTGATCAGAGTAGGGTACTATTGGCCTAAAATGGAAGAAGATGCTGAGAATTTCGTAGCTAAATGCGATAAGTGCCAACGATATGCTAACAATATGCATCGACCAACAGAATTACTCCACCCAGTTGTGTCACCTTGGCCATTCATGAAATGGGGAATGGATATAGTAGGACCCCTTCCCCCAGCTAAAGGAAAGGTACGGTTTTTACTTGTATTAACAGATTATTTCTCAAAATGGGTGGAGGCAAATGCTTTTAAATAGGTGCGAGAAAAATAAGTGAAAATCTTTATATGGCGAAACATCATATGCCGTTTTGGTGTACCAAAGGAAATTGTATGTGAAAATGGCCCATAATTCATAGGCTCACAAATCACAGAATTCTTCCAAAGCTGGAAAATCAAACGAATCACTTCATCACCATATCACCCCATGGCTAATGGGCAAGCCGAGTCAACGAACAAAATCATTGTCAACAATTTGAAGAAACTGTTGGAAAAAGCTAAGGGAAATTGGCCTGAAGAGCTACCGGCAATATTATGGGCTTACAGAACTACTGTAAAAACAGCCACGGGAGAAACTTCATTCACGATTGTTTATGGTTCAGAAGCTTTAATACCAGTGGAAATTGGCGAACCAAGCACGAGATTCACTACAGCAACAGAAGAAACAAACAACGATGAGTTGAGAACAAATCTGGATCTACTCGAGCAAAGGAGAGAAGATGCATGTATGGCCGCTCAAAAACAAATTATAGAGCGATATTACAACAGAAAAGCTCACCTCAGATATTTCAAAATTGGGGACTTCGTCCTTAAAAAAGTCTTTCAAGCAACAAAGGAAGCTGGTGCAGGAAAGCTAAATCCAAATTGGGAAGGACTTACAAAGTCCGTGGCATTACTGGAAAAGGCACTTATGAGCTGGAGACTATGGATGGCAGAATTTTACCAACAAGTTGGAATGTTGTTCATTTGAAGAAGTATTACTTCTAAGGAAAAGGAATACCCACGGTCAGGTATCATTACATTCGATTTCATTTTAGTACAGTTAAAATTATACTAACCATTTTAGATGATAGGCAAAAATTTAACCCATCACCAGATGATGATATTAGACATGCATAGACACGAGGAAGTAACTGAATTCCCGATCTAGGGTTACAACTTTTTGATGGACGTTTTAAAGGGTTAAGCAGTCATCATCTAAACTATATACCTTCGAGTCCAGTATGTTTTTCCTTTTCAGGAAAAGGACCACAAGAAAGGAATAGTCAAGTGCTCGAGATTTCATTCTTCAAAGCTCAAACACTTGGGGGACTATACACTATGGAAGACAAAGAAAAAGCAAAGAAGACTATCAAAAAAAGTCAAAGCTCAAGCCTGAAGATCCATTTCTCCCAACAAGTCAAGCGTTATGAGCAAAATCAAAGAGCCAAAGACAAAAACACAAAGCCTGATTCAGAAAACTACAAAAAATATATTCGTGAATGTTTAGGTTAAAGGCAGAATGTTAGTTACGGGTAAAAATTCATACCCTTGTATTTGTTCAAAAATTATTGTAAATGAAAATAGTTACAGGTAAAAATTCATACCCTTATATTTGTTCAAAAACTGTTGTAAATGAAAAAAATTACGGGTAAAAATTCATACCCTTGTATTTATTCAAAAAACTGTTGTAAAAGAAAATATTTATGGGTAAAAATTCATACCCTCGTATTTATACAAAATTTGTTGTAAGAAAAACAGTTACGAAAGAGTTATAGACAATACTCAAACACTCAAACACATGTAAAATGTTATGAAAGTTCAAATATTACAAAAACTTTCTTCAAAACATTGGTCAGGAAAATATGTGAATTCCTATCTCTCTTTTGTATGTTTACACCATTATGAATTTGAGACGTCTTCTTTATCAAGTGTCGATCATAAAAGAGCCCTCTTTTATAAATCATGCTTATTTAAAAAAGGGGTATGAAATATCAAAGCATTTTTCAATGCAAAAACTAAGGGGTAAAACGAAAATCCTAACGAAAAGCATGCAAAGACTTAAGAGTAAAACAAAAACTCAAAAAATCATAAGTCATGCTATTATTAATATTATGGAAAAAAACTAAGTATTAACTTAGTTTAAAGCCAGATTTATTTATACGAAGGTTGCCCCTAAGTTGTCAGTTGGGGACTTACAAGAACCAAACTTTACCCCCAATGGGACCGGGGGTAACCACTAATTGTTCCAAAAAAAAAAAAAGACAGGGTTCAACAAACCTTTTCACTAGACGGGGGGATTATCTTCGTCGGCTGAAGGAGCGGCTTGAGATGGCGAGGCTTGAATAACAACTTTATCAGGGACCTCAACTTCATGAGACGAGAAACTTTGACTCTGCTGAGACTTTTCAATCGTCTCTTTGGTCTTGGAAATTTCATCTTCCAAGTCAAAATTCTCTTGGCCCATTTCCGTCAATGTGTCAAGTCGGGCATTCAGATAAGCCCAACTAACATCAACAGTTGTTTTGTCCTCAAGAGCCTCGTAGTCTTTCTCCCACTATTCAATATCGGCTCTTAGCTCATCTCTCTCAGCCACGACAGCATCATGAGAAGCCTGCAAAGGTGCAAGGGATCTTTCCAGAAATTGAATCTTGTCTGAAGATTCACGGAGGTCTTCTTCGGTCTGAGTAAGCGATTGAACAAGTTCACCAGCGTAAGCCTTCTTTTGATCCAACAAAGCCTTCAGGCTCCTTATCTCTTCAGTAGCAAGGGAAAGCTGGTCCGCAAAGGAAGACTCCAAGATGATTTTATCCTTACCTGCCTAATTTGATGATGCCTTCTCTATGGCCAGTTACGCTGCAATAACTTTGATTTGCTGCTCCAAGGTACATTGCTCCTCCTCCATTGCCTCCATATCAAGCTTTAGACTCTCGAACTGCTCCTCCCAATTTTCATCCTCGGTATGGTAGTCATTTGCTAATTGCTCCATTTGAACGACTCTTTTCATTAATTCTGTGCCAATAATATTGATCTACATAAAAGGATAAGTTCGATACGGTAAAGGATGTGAAAAGAAGGAAGGATGGTTTAAAGTCTACCTTCAGGTATGAGTGCACAATCCCGTTCATCCAAGTTAAAGAGCTGTGACTTTCCAACTTAGACTTCTCAATCGGGCCTATCATGGGCTTTAACCATACATCCGCTTGGCCTGATTTCTTCAAGAAGTTGCCTCCCGCAGGAACCTCTATCATTACCTGCTTCATCACCCCCTACTGGAAGACCCTACTTCGACAATAGAAGGCACGGAAGTAGGGGCAGATGAAGGAGTCACAGATGGAATAGGCTGGGGAGCAGAAATAGTAACTGGAGCAGAAACAGCTTCGGGAGCAGCAAACGAAAGTTCCGCAAGAGAAAACGGAGGGAAAATAGCAAAAGGTGCTTCATCATAAATTGTACCAAAGCCTTGGTGGAACAGTTGATCAATTGATTCATTAACAGGAGAGGGAGTTGCATCTTCAGGAGCGGAAAGCTCTGATTCAGGTACGGTTGGATCAGCAACGGGAACAGACTCATCGTCAGATACGACTCTCCTCCTTCGCGACCTATGAATCAGCGAACCCTCCTCCTGCTCTTCTTCATCTTCCAAGGTCTGGGACCTACTTGATTTACTTTTAGACGAAGAGGAGCCAACAATGATTTCCTGGGCCTTATCCAGGGAAAGTTTTGAAGCGGACACAGTAGCAGTAGAAATTCCACGAGCAGGAAACCCTAACAACAACTGGAAAATCAGACTTCCAACAGAAATCTCTACGTACGAGTGACACTAAACCCTCTGTTATTTGGGTAGGATAAAGGTCAGCATTATCATGTGATGACATGGAAGAAAGCTTCTTACTAATGGCCTCACTATCCTTTACAAAAGAAAACTCGACAGGGACAATCTCATCGACTCTCGGTTCACGAAGTGGTTCATTGTGTTCCCTACTATTTGATGAAGATCTAGAATCCCTATCCCTCAAAGAAGACGAAGGAATATTAGACCTAGAAGATGGCAGAGGAGTAGTATGAGAAGAGGAAGAACCCCTGGAAGGTGTAGAACTTAAACTCCTAAGTCTACCACCCATCCTACTCTGGATTGGAGTAGAAGAAGGAGTTAATTTGTCTACAATAATGACCTTTTTGGGTTGCTGGCTTGAGTAAGACATGTTTACAAGAAAGAAGAATTTACAAACAGTGAAAGAAAGTTAGAAGTTTTTCATGAAAGAAAAAGAAAAAAAAGGGTATATTTATACTAAGAGGCGACCGTCAAAAAATGGAAAAAACAGTGATGTGAAAGTCATAATTGAAACTGTCACTTCGTGACTGATGCAACCGCAAAAAGCCCTAAAAGGCGCTGAATAATCGTAGAACTAATCCGAGAATGCCACGTGGCACGAGCATTAAATGGAAGTGACAAACGACGTATACATTCAGAGTCGGATGCGATGGTACGAGTGAAGCGACGGCAAAATATTTCCGCCGTAAATGAGTATCCACTTACCAAATATCTAATTGATAACTAAATGGTAAGTGGGAGGNATAGAAATGTGACAGTTGGTCATATATTTACAAAGAGGAACGAGACAAAGAGGGACGGAAAAACATACCCACGAGACAATTAGATACGGGAGCCCCAATCTAATTGAGGAAATGAAGATACACAGTCAGAATGAACCAAGGCAGAATAAAGGGCAGATTCAAAGATCTTCAATCTATGAGCCAAACGTTACATAATCTTCACGCAACAGTTACGATTTACTACTGTGACTTTACATTAATGATATTATTAGTCATTAATGCTCAATCATTAAGAAGAGTAGGCGTTATATTAAGAAATTCCCTATAAAAGGGAGTAAAATATGACTTGTATGGACACGTTCGAACCACTACTGAAATACATTTACTTTTACGCATTCTTATTGCTCTCTTTTTACAAGTTTTATTATAATTTTCTTGGTTATCAGAAGCCCGAGTACTTCTTAAAATAGCTTTGGCTGAGAATCTAATTCTTTGGTTAAACACATAAGTCACACAATCAATCCTTAATCATCTATGGTTCTCACGGTTGTATTCGTTTCAGCCATGAACACCGCCTGGTTTTATGAGTGCTTAGAGAATGGGCCTTTACTTTCATTCCCCTTGAAGCGCCTTACACTTCACACTCACATAGGTGATTTCTAAACGTGTAATCTTATAGACACATTATCTTGTCATATCCTGTCAGACTTAGCAAATCACTAAAAAGCTTTAGCTTTATTGGATCATCAAAAAGCCTTAATGCTTTACCTCGACTTTTGAACATTGTCTTCATCACGAGAATGGGTTGAGTTATTTGACAATGTTGAACCGTCATTCATAACTTTGCTTGATCTCTTTGAACTTAGCTCTTGGGATCTCTAGTATGCTAGGTAGAGTTACTGCCATGATGTCTTGTTCTAGGCCTTAACCCCATTACCTTTGATGATCTTTCAACTGCATCTCTAGATAGGCCTTTTGTAAGTGGATCCGACACATTATCTCTTGACTTTACGTAGTCAATCGTGATAACACCACTAGAGAGTAGTTGTCTAATGATATTGTGTCTCTGTCGTATATGACAAGATTTTTCGTTATACATAACGCTCCCTGCTCTACCTATTGCCGCTTGACTATCACAATGTATACAAATAGGTGCCAAAGATTCATCTTCTTCACCGCCTTATCTAAAGCTATGAATTCAGATTCCATTGTAGAACGGGCGATGCACGTTTGTTTGGATGATTTCCAAGACACTGCTCCACCCTCAATTTGTGAAAACATATTCACTCGTGGATTTAACTTCAGATGATCTGGTGATCCAATTTGCATCAGTATACTCCTCGATCACAGAGGGATATTTGTTATAATGCAAAGCATAATTTTGGGTATGTTTTATATACCCAAAACTCATTTCATTGCCATCCAATGTATTTGATTGGGAACTTGTAAACCGACTCCGTTTGCTAATAGCACATGCTATATCTGGTCGCGTACAATTCATGATATACATCAAACTTCCCAATACTCTTGCATAATCCAGTTGTGAGTCACTTTTATCTTCATTCTTTTGAAGTTCATAACTCACGTCAATTGGAGTCTTGGCAATTTTGAAATCCAAATACTTGAACTTGTCAAGTACCTTTTCAATGTAGTGAGACTGTGATAATGCTAGACCTTGTGGAGTCTTGTGAATTCTGATTCCTAAGATCACATCAACAACTCCTAAGTCTTTTATGTGGAATTTGCTAGCCAACACTTTCTTAGTAGCATTTATATTTTCCATACTTTTGCTCATTATCAACGTGTCATCAACATATAAACAGACAATGACTTCATGACCTAGAGTGTTTTTATTGTAAACACATTTGTGGCACTCGTTGATTTTAAACCCACTTGCCAACATTGTTTGGTCAAATTTGGCATGCCACTATTTGGGTGCCTGTTTAACTCCATAAAGCGACTTAACAAGTTTGAACACTTTCTTTTCTTTACCATGAACCACAAAACCCTCAGGTTGTTCCATGTAAATCTCTTCCTCCAAATCTCCATTTAAGAAAGTTGTTTTAACATTCATTTGATGGATTTCAAGACCATACACGGCCGCTAGTGCCACTAACACCCTAATAGATGTCATCCTCGTTACTGGCGAGTAAGTGTCAAAGTAATCAATGCCTTCCTTTTGTCTAAAGCCTTTGACAACAAGTCCTGCCTTTTATTTGTCAATAGTTCCATCAGCTTTCATTTTTCATTTAAAGATCCATTTCGAACCTAGAGGCTTATTTCCCGGAGGAAGATCAACAAATTCTCATGTATGGTTATCCAAAATTGATTGAATTTCACTATTGACTGCCTCTTTCCAAAACGCTCAATCAGAAGATGACATAGCTGCTTGAAAAGTTTGAGGCTCATTTCCAAGCAAGAATGTCACAAAATCTGGTCTAAAGGAAGTAGATGTTCTTTGACGTTTGCTACGCCTTGGATCTTTTACACTTGGAGTATTTTCTTGTGGTTCTTCCCAAGGTCGTTTAGGTCTTTCACTTAACGATTCGCATTTAGTTTTATACGGATAGATGCTTTCAAAAAATTCAGCATTATCTGACTCCATTACCGTATTAACATGAATTTTGGGATTATCGAATTTATGAACCAAAAATCAACATGCTTTAATGTTTGTAGCATATCCAATGAAAACACAATCTACAGTTTTTGGTCCAATTTTAACCCCTTTAGGTAGAGGAACGTGTACCTTTGCTAGACACCCACACACTTTGAAATATTTAAAGTTTCCATTTTTCATATGGAATAGCTTGTGTTTTGCTATGGGGTACTTTGTTGAATATTCGGTTAGCTGTAAGGATAGCTTCTCCCCACAAAATCTGTGGTAATCCGGAACTTCTTAATAAATATTCATCATTTTCTTCAATGTACGATTTTTCCTTTTCGTAATTCCATTAGATTGAGGTGTGTAAGGTACACCAATTTGATGGATAATTCTATATTCAGAACATATTTATGCAAACGGAGATTCATATTCTCCACCCCTATCACTTCTAATCATTTTGATCTTTTTATTCAATTGATTCTCCACTTCATTCTTGTATTGCTTAAATACTTTAGTTGCTTCATCCTACTATTAAGCAAATAAACATAACAATATCAAGTGCAATCATCAATAAGAGTAGTAAAATAACTTTTCCACCTCGAGATGGTGTCAACTTCATCTCACAAATGTCAGTATGAATTAAGACTAAAGGATTTGAATTACTTTCAACGGACTTATAAGGATGTTTAGATTCAACACATATTTGACATTTTGATTTATTACACTTGAATTTAGGCAATACTTCTAAATTAATTAACTTCCGCAAGATTTTATAATTGACATGTTCTAAACTAATGCCATAAATTATTTTGACTCCAATAAATAAGAAGAAGCTGAAATTTTATTAATACTATTAATAACCATTACATTGAGTTTGAAAAGGCCCTCTGTGAGGTAGCCCTTTCCAATATACATTTCATTCTTGCTTACAACAACTTTATCAAAAACAAATACACATTTGAATCCATTCTTCACAAGTAAAGAAGTAGAAACTAAATTTTTCCTAATAGTAGGAACATGAAGAACGTTATTAAGCGTTAACACCGTGCCAGAAGTCATCTTCAAGAATATCTTCCCATAACCTTCAATCTTAGTTGTTGCATTCTTCTTCGGGACCAGTAGTAGAGTAAGTCGCAAATGCTTCTTTGACAGCACAAACATGTCGAGTGGCTCTAGAGTCAATTCACCACTCCTTCGGATTTCCAACTAGGTTGCATTCTGAAAGTATTGCACACATATCATCAATTTCATCATTCTTCTCCACTTTGTTGTCATGTCCCTTCTTCTTATCCTTTTTCGGGAGACGACAATCAGGGATTTTGTGACCAACTTTTCCACAATTGTAGCAGTTGCCCTTGAATTTCATTTTGTTCTGCTCCTTAGTCTATCCAGAAGACCTCTTCCTCTTCCTCTTCTTACTTTTTGGAGCAGTCTCCACAACGATATTAGCTCCCGTTATCGTTGAACTTCTACGATACTTTTTCTCGGTTGTTTTGTTGTCTTCCTCAATCTTGAGATGAATCACAAGATCTTCCAACTTCATTTCTTTGCGCTTGTGCTTAAAATAGTTCTTGTAATCTCTCCACGAATGAGGCAATTTTTTAATCATTTCAGCCACTTGAAATGCTTCATTCACGACCATACCTTCAGCAAGAAGGTCGTGAAAAATAAGTTAAAGTTCCTGAACTTGGGTTCCAACAATTTTGTTGTCTATCATTTTATAGTCTAGAAACTTGGCAACCACTAACTTCTTCAAGCATACATCTTCAGTCTTGTACTTCTTCTCAAGTGCATCCCATAATTCTTTCGAAGTATTCATCGCAATGTACACATTGTACAAATCATCCTTTGAAGCGCTTAAGATATAGCCTTTGCAAAGAAAATCTATCTATTTTCATGCCTCAACAATCATGAATTTTTCGTTTTCCGGCATGTCCACCGCAAGCACTGGAGGTCTTCACTAGTGAATTTCTGCTTACCAAGTGTGGTAAGGCAGAAGAACACCCTTTCCTGTCATCCTTTGAAGTTGGCTCCGAAAAATTTCCCCGGTTTCTCGGTCGGTGGAACAACAGTTCGGCTTGACGAGGCTATCGTCGTGGCCGCAACAGCCACAAAAGGATTTCCGTTATCAATTGCCATTTCTCATTGTCAATAACAGAAGAGTTCAATTAATGGCAGAAAATAGAACAGTAAACAATACTGTAATTAATGATAAACAGTACATTTAATAAATAAAAATCGAAGTTTGTATATATTGTTTCACAGAAAACGATGAAGTTTTTATGTTCTTCAAATCGTTTCTGAATTTCAATACTCTGATGAAGTTTATATATCTTCAAATCAGAATAGTACAATTCAGAAGGAGTAGAAAACCACACAGGTTTTAATCTCCACAAACATAATGCAAAATATAATTATAACTTCCTTAAGATTGCTAATTCAATCTGTATTGCTGTAATAAACAATAAAACATTGAACTTTCTGAAATAGAAACAAAAACAGAAAGTTAGTAGAACCAGTTTGACGAAATAAATTCTGAAAAAATAGTATAGGAATAAATCGAGCCCACTGAATGCATAGCGTGTCCTTAAGAAAATTATTCTTCTCAAGTACCCGAGGTGTTGCAATATTATCCTCCCAGGATAGAACGATTTAACTCACCAGTGTATTGGTACCAAAAATCCGGTGACCATTTGGCACTGTTTCTGAAAAGTTTTGCAACCTTTCAGAAACAGCCATAGTTGTTGGAACAGGTGGGAATATTTCTGTTGAAATGTTGCGGGAAAACAAAAAATGGATTTAAAACAATCTGGGAAAGAAAACAGACTAGACCGGGTCACGTCGCGGGTCATTGGTTATTCCGGATTGAATTATCATTAATTTATTTATCAATTAATTAATTAATTGAAAGGAATTTTGTCCAAAAAGATTAATCAATCAATCTTTGACCAAATCCGAAGCCGAAGCGAGCCGAGCGACAACGATGGCGCGAGGCTTGCCTTCTTCTTGACTCTTTAAGAGCTAGAAGAAGAGAAATTGTATATATACCTATCAGAAGTCTTTTCTTCCTCCAATATGGGACAATGTCACTTTGACAAAGAGAGAAACTCAAATAAATCATTTTGCCTCCATTTTCCATTCACCATCTTTAAGCTACACCAAGCTTAAAAGCCAACAAAAGAAACGTGACTCACTGATTTAAAAAAAGGAAAAAGAAGAAGAAAAAATCTTGGAGACGAGTTGCTCAGTTTCACAGGTGAAAACAAAGCCACACAACGAGGTTCTTATGTAGACAATTAAGCCAGTGGTGCTTTTCCCCTGGCACAAAGAAATTTTCTAATAAGAAAACGAAATTGCCATGTCTAATATGAAATTCTGGAATCGTACCGCTAGCACTCCAAGAAAGAATCCAAAAAAAGGAAAAGGGTATTGGTGAAACCTTGGGTTCTCGTAATTGATCATCTCAAATAAGGAAATCTCTAATGTCAAACGATGATATTCAAGGTAGAAGCAAATCAAGAGTTTTCAAGACGTCAAATTAAAGGTATATTTGGCTAGTTCAAAACATTAAAGTTTCGACCACCGTGTTTGACTAGTTAACTACAATTAGCTATTAAGTGGGCTATAATAAAGGAAAAAATAACGTCTCCGTTGGTACTTCAAGTCTTTCTTCAGGTTTCATCAAGCCTACACCCAACAAGCCTTGAAACGGGGGCATTTGTAGACAATACAACTTTGTTAAATTTAAATCTATAAGAAATTTGGATTTTATCTCAAAATTAAACATATATTAGTCCAAATAAATATTATGGACTATTATAATAGGGTTGATTATTTAAATCTAATCAAATTAATTAAAATAAAAGTCCTAATTATTGGACTAGCCCATTAGTTGGCCTTCTATCAAATATGTCAACCCATGATCCCCAAGTCCTACGGCCCACTAGGGTTTTCGTGAGGCTACTCCACCCCACACTAGGGGTCAAAGGACAATGCTAGAGACCAAACAAGTAAGCATAAGGAAATGTTAAAGAAACTCTGAAGAATAGCATCAAAGTCTCCCTTCACTTCTGCAATCTTCGTCTGTGGTCAAATTCCAAAAGCGAACTCAAATCATAGACAGACGGCTTCAAATCTTCCGTTCATGATAACCCAGCACCAAATCCTGGTTCGTGACGAAATTGTTGTGATGTACCACAAATCTGAAATCAGTCAAGTTCAAGATCAAGCTCTCAAGCTCTTAAACAATCGTTCTTGAGGAGAAGAATCAGAGGACTACATCTCTTTAGATTTGAGATATTCTACCGATTGTAACCCCATCGCTTGAAATCGAATAAAAGATTAGTCGCTACATTTCTTGTCTTGACTATTGTTCCTCAGGAACGAAATTTAGTTGTTACAGGCTGCTTGATCTTCGTTGAACCACGATGCAACTCTTGGACGTTACTATTGTGTTCATGATCTTGGCTTGAGTCTCAATATTTGTCTTCTTGAAATTCTGATTTTCTGTTGTCACATGACTAGAGTTGTAGCCCGTTTGACCAAGCTTCTAAAATCAGCTTATTTTGAGAAGTGCTTTTTTCTAAAGTACTTTTAAAAAAAAGTGCTTTTGGTGAGAAGTAGTTTGTGTTTGGCTAATTAATTTTAAAAGCACTTTTAAATAGTAAATAGTGTTTGACCAAGCTTTTAAAAACTGCTTTTAAGTGTATTTTTCTTAAAAGTGCTTCTTAGAAAAGTATTTTTGGAGAGAAACTACTTTTTTCTGCTTCTCCTCAAAAGCACTTTTTTTCATCCAAAAGCTTGACCAAACACCTCAATTTTTAGCCAAAAGTGCTTTTGGCCAAAAAAAGTACTTTTTGCCCAAAAATAAAGCGTGGCCAAATAGGCTACTGGTCTTTTCAGTAGTGTTGTCGTTTTCTTTCTCATGTTTTTCCTCGACTTCAAAAATAGGACTCTTAATTGCATCCATATGCTCCTCCTTTTCAAGAGAAGAATCATAACCATTCTCGAAATCTTCTTTGGCAGTAACGGAGCCACCTTATAGGAAGGGGTGTCTAATAACACCCTTTCACGAAAAAATACAGTGTGTAGATAGGTAAAAAAATAAATTATATATATAAATATCATGTATTAACTCTCTTTAATTTTCTGGTATATTTCTTTTTATATATTCTGACACATCTTAACAAAAATTCTGACTCCGCCACTGTTCTTTGACACTTAGTACTCCTGCATTCATCAACTGTTTTAATATATGTCTCATGTATTATTGTTTAATCGATATAATAATTGTGCCATCCTTTATTGTCTCTATGATAATGTAAATGGAAGACTTGAATGACGTTGACCAAACTTGTCACGACCCAAAATCCCACCTTTTAGGTCGTGACTGCGTCTAATGTTGAACCCGCTAGACAAGCCGACGTACACAACACTTTGACATTTATAAAAAAAAAACAACGACGTAACAGTAATAAAGCCAATTAACCTTTCAACCTCTACTGGAATATCTCAATTCCCTTAACTTTCAGCCTTTACCGAACATTTCCAAATCACTTCAAAAGTTTTTACAGCAGAAAAGTAATAATATTCCCAAAACGAATAATGAAATGATAAAGGTAACAACATCGCAAGTATCCCAAAACCGGGGTGTCACAACCTCACGAACTAACTAACTGAGTGCTAAATACAAAGTCTGAAAGAAATATATAATTGTCTTGGAACTAGAAGAAAAAGGCAAGACAATGAGGAAATCCAAGTGTATGAGAGACGCCAAGGCCCACGAACGCCAGCGGTATACCTTGAAGCTCTGGGTGGACTGAAGGTGACTCCCTCAATGCGGTCCACTGGGTCCGGATGCGGGATCTGCACAACATTAAGAAGTGCAGTGTAGCATCAGTACAACCGACCCCATGTACTGAGTAAGTGCCGAGCCTAACCTCGGACGAAGTGGTGACGAGGCTAGACTTGACATTAACGATAACATGTCCTATTCTACAACAGGTAACAGGGAATAACACAAGGCAGGAGATAAACCGGCAAGTAGGGGATACGGGAGCAGTAAAGGGGGGACAAGTGAAATAAAGCAGTCACATCAACAGGTAGAAGTGATCCAGAGAAACAATCCAAAATAATCGACAACGAAACAATATAAATGTCAGAAAAATAAACAATGGCACGGCATCACCCTTCGTGTTTTTACTCTCTTCCTCACAATGCAATGTAATCAAATATCATGGCACGGCATCACCCTTCGTGCTTTTACTCTCTTCCTCACAATGCAATGTACAATAAATCATGGCATGGCATTTACCTTCGTGCTTATAATCAATAATCATGGCACGTCATTTACCTTCGTGCTTATAATCAATAAAATCATGGCATGGCATCACCCTTCGTGCTTTACAC
>ML296176.1:0-11320 GCA_005239495.1 Nicotiana undulata
AGTCTTCTATGTTGATTGTAGCCCGAGTACGCGAGGTGACGAGTGCGTACTCGGACTTATTTTAAAATAGGTTGGCCTCTTAGGATTCCTAGGTTCCTATATTGCCTGCGTATAACGTGGTATCTGTTATGGTTGAGTTCCTAGTTGCTAGTTTCATCCTATCCTGTTTGAATTAGATTTTCTTGCTTTCCATTTCCCCTCTTGTTTATTATTTGATTTCGATTGACTTAACTGAATATCTTCCTTCTTTACCGTTATGCGATATTTTCTTCACAAGCTGCCTGATTAGTTAGAATTAGTATCATCTAGTCATATAAATCATTAACAGGAATTGGAGTATTTATAGGTTGGTGTCAAGTATGCCCGTGAGTGGTACATGGTAATTACATGATGTGACTTAAGTA
The DNA here is from genome assembly GCA_005239495.1 of Nicotiana undulata. Taxonomy (NCBI): domain Eukaryota; kingdom Viridiplantae; phylum Streptophyta; class Magnoliopsida; order Solanales; family Solanaceae; genus Nicotiana; species Nicotiana undulata. The sequence goes on from ML296176.1 coordinate 405, forward strand.
TTACTTAGGTATAGTTGACCATCACCCATATAGGCGGTAATTCTTTGGTACCTCCTATTGTTGAAGTATTTGCTTAAGCTGAGATTATTCCGTGAAGCAAATTGTTAGGCGAGATTGGTTATAGCTGTTTTCCCTTGCCGAGATGATTGGTTCCCCATTTATTGACTTGAATAATATGAACCGTTGTTTTGTTTGTTATGGTTTCCTCTCGTTATATTGTTTTATTGATACTTGGTCTTTCCCCTTAAGTGATTTATGCTTATGAGTGAGTTTTTCCACTATTGGATTGCAGTTCTCGTGTTGAACTTATCGTCGCACCTTGCATTGTGCCTTCCTGTTTTGATGGGGTGTTCATTGTGGCTTGTGCAATGTTTTGCTGTGATCTGGTTTCTTTCTTTCGGTGCCTTGCATTGCATTGCATCACATACATAGGGATTGCGGGCATAGACCTGAGCCTTTCCCTCATACTGCATTGCATACAGGGATTGCGGGCATAGACCTGAGACTTTCCCTCATACTGCATTGCATGCAGGGATTGCGGGCATAGACCTGAGCCTTTCCCTTATACTGCATTGCATACAGGGATTGCGGGCATAGACCTGAGCCTTTCCCTCATATTGCATTAGATAAAGGGATTGCAGGCATAGACCTGAGCCTTTCCCTCATACTGCATTGCATACAGGGATTGCGGGCATAGACCTGAGCCTTTCCCTCATACCGCATCGCATACATAGGAACTGCGAGCAGAGACCTGAGCCTTTCCCTCATATTGCATTGCATATTTACATTGGGACTTCGGGCTGAGACGTGAGACTTTCCTCCGCACTGCATTAAAAGTTACGTCCGAAGGACTTCTATTTTTAAAAGTATATTTGCAAAGTACTTGTCTTGCAAGAAAAATGATATTTGAAACAGCAGTATTTGGGGACGATTCCCATGTTTGTAGTTCGAAAGGAAGAGGATCCCAGGAAATTTATTCGAACCTATCCTTTTTTGTCTTTATTTGACCCCAAGAATGGATTGGATAGAAACGACTTTCCTGTTGAAGCCCTTTGTGTCTGAGTATCTTTGAACAAATGATGTTTGAAACAGTAGTATTTGGGAAAGTATATTTTGACAAATGATATTTGGAAAAGCAGTATTTGGGGAAGTATATTTTGACAAATGATATTTGGAAAAGCAGTATTTGGGACAGTATATTTGGACAAATGATATTTGGAAAAGCAGTATTTGGGAAGGTATATATGAACACCACGTATTTTGTAGGAACTATGCTTTAAAGATTCATCTTTAAAAAGATATAAATATACATTCAGATAAATTATGTTTCAAAGAAGTTTCCTTATTTTTGAAATGATTATATTTTCAAAACCTTCAAATCTAAACTCACGATTTAAATGTTTCACTCGACGTTTTTACCAGCTCTATTGAGTTTCTTGGTTTAAGCATGATATGAAGAAATTGATATAGTGATAGGTTGTTAATGCTTATTGGGTTATGACTTCGACTTTGGCTTGACATTTCTTATGTTCTCCTTGCGTATTTCTACTTTGTTGCCGTAGATCGTATTTGCTGAATTTTCTTCCGTATTATTCTATCTTACTGTTTATTTCAGCGAAAATCTTTAGATAGACATTACGTTTCAGTTATTATCTTCATACTTTTGCCTTTTTCTTATTAGACCAGTGGGGTCTTGACTAGTCCTCGTCACTACTTCACCGAGGTTAGTCTTGATACTTACTGGGCACCGCTGTGGTGTCCTCATACTACTCTTCTGTGCATTTTTGTTTGCACAGATCCAGGTATTGACCATTAGTAGCTGCATGGATCACCGTTGATGAGGAGACCCAAGGTAAACATGCTGCTGCATTCGTAGGTTTCGGAGTCACCTTCCAGTTTATCTCCAACTGTACTTTTTCATTTCTAGACAATTGTATTTGGATTTTGTAGAAAGCATTCGTAGAGCTTATGACTTGTATTTACCGGATTTTGGAAAATTGTAAACTCTGTCAAAATTTTCATATCGAGACTGTTATGTTTTATTTCATTATTGTTGATGCTCAGTAATATATTAGGCTTACCTAGTCCCTAAGACTAGGTGCCATCACGGTACCCAACGGAGGGGGAAAATTGGGTCGTGACAGGGTCATAGGTAGCCTAAGGGTTAATTCGGTATTTCTAGTCAAAACTTAGAATATTGAACTTAGGAAGGTTTGATATTTTTGGATTGATGCTTGATTCTTGGTTTTGATGTTATTTGTGGTGTTTTGAGCCTTCGGATGAGTTTCATAGTGGTTTTGGAGCATTTTCAAATTGAGTTGGATTGGTGTGTTTTTTTATGCCAGGGGTGTGAATCGTGATCATGTAGGAAGGTCCACAGTCGCCTAGTGTATGATCACCTAGGAAGTTTGGTCGGGAGGAGGCGAGTTGTGTTTCACGGTCGAATGGAGTACGGTCTTGATCACATCAGGTTGTACTTCACGATCGCATGGGTTGTGCCGCGATTGCGATGTGTAAATCACTGGCAGGGGTATTTGATGTCCAAATATTGGAATATAGCTCATTTCCAGTATTTTTGAGACTTTTGACTTCAGGAGGAGGCTATCTTTTATAATATTTTCACCCTTTCTTATTTGGTGTTGATATTATATCTTGATTCCCCATGGATTACTATACCTAAAACATGTAATTTAAGAGAAAAAATTGGGAGTTTTGTCTACAACTTATAAATGATGTATTTATAGGTTTTGAACAATGATTTGGACTCGAATTTGAAAATAAACACATATTTGGATTCGTGACATTATGAGTCAGCGGTATTTGACCTTGGACTCGGATTTTTACCATGTGGCTCCGAATTAACTTCTTGTTGACCTTTGAGATTCAATTAAAGTTTAAAGCTTTATTGTTTGAAATTGGTTTCTATGACTTTATTTGACCTCGTTAAGTATTGTTTGGTTAGATTTCGATCATTTGGAGGAGAATTTCAAGAAAAGGAGGTATTTGAAGGATGAAGCAATTCTAGAAGAAGGTAAGTCTCTTATTTAACCTTGCTAAGAGGAAATGTTCTACAAATTAGGCTTATGTTCTACATGCTACATGAATTGGGGTGACATATATGCGAGGTGACGAGTATATATACGTACTCTAAGGTTATACCATGTTTGGAGGTAGTTTTAGGCTTCTCTATGCCTTGTTTTGTTGTTTGTTATTCTTGACTTATATTTTATTTGATTGTATGACTACGTGAGCATATTTATTTATGCTAAAAATTATGTTTTAGATTATGACATCTTATTTGGCCACGATGGGCTATTCTTGAAATGTTGATAATACATATTTTGGTTGTATCGTACTTTATGTCATGATTACTTATCCACATCTTTATTTGTCATGTCCTTGTGTATTTTATTGGTTATTTCTTGAACATATGCATACATCCTAGATATGAAGATACGGATACGAATTGATATGATTATGGGACATTGGACCATATTATGAGCGGATTGATATTGTTATAACACTATTGCTCATGAAAAGTAAAGGGATTGTTATATGGTTTATTGATGTTGTTTGTTTTTTGAAAATGTTGTATTCTTAGAAAATGTATGTGTGTTGTTTGTATGTATTGCGTATTATTGTCACATTAGCAGTTATTGGAACAAGTTGTTTGTATGTTTTATTATTTAGCATGTATTTATTGAGCGGTTTGTTTTTATAAAAAAACATGGCATGTTATCCAAATTTATGTTATGCAATAATATTATAAATATTGTTAGCTTCCGTATTCAATTAAATCATCATACACTTTCAAACCATAAAACTTCCACTAATTTGTAGGGTAGAAGAACTCAATATCGTCATCGGATAGATAATCTTCATTTGCTAGGATACTTTTTCTTTCAGTTAATGTTAATTTCCTACCGGTCGATGCTACTTGTTCCTCAGCCAACTTGATAATGTAGAACCTAACGCGTCTTTATAGTATTCAGTTATTCTCTTTTCTAATTCTCTTTACAGTAGCCTCACAGAATATCTCGATCAATTTGAGTCATTGTTGTTGAGAATCTAATTGGGATAGGAGCTATGAGCATTTCTAATTCTCAAACAAGACATTGTGATTTAGCCGATGTATCCACTCACATCGTAATCCACAGTGATACTCAGATGGACTGGATATTTTAGTTGACGAAAATTGTTGTCACGTTCAGTCGGAAGGTAAGGCTTATAGGTGTCTAAATCGATTTCTTTAGTATCACATGAGGAATCAGTAGAGTTGCTACTTTAATTAGAGTTGTGTTCGTCACTAACATGCTAGTCCAAGAATACTAACCAATCTATATTTTTTGCTTGATATGGGTGTTGATAATTTTCTTGTCTGTAAATTTTATGGAGTGAAACCATATTTATATAGTCTAAAATAATAGAGTCGGATAATATGTAATGCATAACATCACTAAAACCTGAAATTCGTGCATCTAATAAGGTTATTAAAATGTATTTTCATCTGACATCTTGCCGTCAGAATCCCAATAAGACATGGTGACATAATCATCATTACTGACTCAATCTCTGATGCAGCACATTTTTATACGGTTGTTTGCTTTGTGAAATCTCTTTAGGGTAAAATTAATTTTTTGAGTTGTAATACTTGGCATTGATATAACTCGGATCCTTGGCCGTTTAAGCCCAAATACCTGCAGCTCTTATTCTAGTCTTATAGCCTTATTAATACTCCATTGCCACTCATGTACTAGTATTTGTTTATTATAACTTTTTACTATAATGCTCATTTGGGTTATTCAAGTGTTCAAACTCTTCTTCTAATTCACAAGTCTTACCCATTTCTCTAAAGATGTCTTCAAGATAGAACGAAGTTTTTCTGCTTAATTGAAAGAACTGATTCTGCTCTGACATAGCTAATAGATTTTGATGTTTATTTGAAATATGAACAAACACTCTTTATACCACATATATTTTAAAGATTGTACTTACTTCGAACATAGTTTATACTGGACACGGCATCACAAAAGTATAAATACATAATTTCCTTTTTAGTTTGATAATACAAGACAAGGCATGCCTTTGATTTGTGTATTTTTTGATGCACCTAAGAGAATCTTAATAGTACAACATCGTAATTTATTTTTTTCTGTATGAAAAGCCGAGGTATCCCATTAAATTGTACATCTTTTCCCTACCCGTTACATAGCACATGCTTATACATAGAATATTATGGCAATCTTGGCTATCATAATTATAACTATAGTGACCCAATCGGTTATTTTGAGCGTTTGCATTTTGTTCAGATGTTTAAAATCTTGAGTTGCTTCATATGATGTATTATGACTTGTCTAAATTGTCTGTCTTAGTTTTTAGGTAATTCGGGATTGACTTGGAAGAATGATTCTCAACTAGGAAGTTTTTAAGTTGGAAGAGTTGACTAAGTTTGACTTTTGTGTATTTTGACCACGGATGGGAGTTATGATAGTTTTTCTAGGTCCGGATGGTGATTTTGGACTTGGGTGTATGCACGGATATGCATTTGGATGTTTCTAGAAGGTTTCGGCACTATTTTGGCGAAAGTTGGCAATTTGAAGATTTGGAATGTTCATAAGATTAACCGAGAATTGACCTTGATGATATCACCTGTTATGCGTGAACTGAGGCCTCGAATAAGTCCATGTTATGTTATGGAACTTGTTGGTATGTTCAGACAGGTTCCTGAGGAGCCTGGGTGTGTTTCGAATTAATTCGGACCATTTCAGATTCATGTTAGCATTGCTGAGAATTTTGATACTTGGTGTGAGCGCACTTGCGGAATTTTGGGCGTAGGTGCGGAGCTGCAAATGCGGGTGAGGAGGCGCAGAAGCAAAAGGTGAAGCTAGGGCGTGAGGTCACAGATACGTAGAACTAAGAGCATCTGCGGGAGCATAGATGCGGGAACATATGTGCAAGAGCGAGAAGGCAAGCTGGTTAAGTGCTTTGAAGAAGAGGAAGGGATGAAGTACCTACGATGTTGTAGAAGCAGATAGTGGTCCGTAGGTGCGAGAACCCAGAATGCAAGTGATCTCCGCAAGAGTGGGATATTGGTTGCAAAAGCGACACCGTAGAAGTGGTCATTTAGTCGCACCTGCAAAAATGCTGGGCATAGTGTATATAATTTGAGGATTGATCATTTTATCACATTTTTGAAGTTTGGAGCTCAGTTTTGGATGATGTTTTAGAGGAATTTCACTGCATGGATTAGGGTAAGTATCATTGACTCGGTTTTGATTATGCTTCATGAATCTATCTTCATTTTTGGCATTTAATTGATGATTTCAAACGAGAAATTAGCATTTTGTCTAAACTTTTCTAAGGTGAATTCGGAGGCGGATTTGAGTGAAATTAGTATGATTGGACTCGTAATTGAATGGGTTGTCAGATTTTGTGAGTTTTATTAGGTTCTAAGGTTTGGTTAACTTTGAATAAATGTGTAAAGATTTGACCTTTATCGATTGGGTTTGTTTCCTTTGGCATTATTTGATGTCTTTGAGTTGCTTTTTGCTAGTTTCAATACGTTCAGAGGTCGATACGTGTGGGATGGAATTTCTAGAGTATTATTTGGCTTGCTCGGTATTGGATTCAGCTTATTCGAGGTGAGTAACATATCTAAACTTTGATTTTAGGGTAATTAACCTTGGGAACTGTATTACAAGAGATGTAGTGAGGTGACGCACATGCTAGGTGATGAGCATGTGGGCGTGCATCGGGGAAATCATGATTCTTGTAGACTATTGGACTATGACTAGACATGTTTTGTTGTTATATCATGTTACATACATGCTCTCCCTACTTGTTTGATTATATGAGTTGTGAATTATGTTAGAAATCATGTTTAGGCTATATAATTATTCGGTTTGGACCTAATGAGGCTATTTTTATTGTTTTGAGTTATTTGCTCTAACTGTAATTATATACTCAATCATGTTTCTTTGATTGCTTATCATATCTCAGTCTATGTTATTATTTACTTACAATGTTATCATTATTTGGGCTGAGTGGTATGAGATTTGTGAGCCCACGAGACTAGAGAGATTAATAACTAAGTTGGGGCCTGAGGGCACGATTATGAGTAATATTATAGGATCGGGCTGCACACCGCAACATGCACTTATTAGCTTATTTATGGGATCGGGTTGCACGCCACAGTAGGCGTTGCCAAATTGTTTTTTTTGATATTGTTTGGGTGAGGAAGAGTGTAAAGCACGAAAGGTGATGCCATGTATTTATTTATTTATTGTGAGGAAGAGTGTAAAGCACGAAGGGTGATGTCGTATATTTATTTATTTATTATGAGGATGAGAGTGTAAAAGCACGACGGGTGATGTCGTGCCATGTTATGATATTAAAGCACGAAGGATAATGTCGTGCCGTTTCTATTTATTTATTGTGAGGATGAGAGTAAAAGCACGAAGGGTGATGTCGTGCACTTGTTTTGGTGAGGATGAGAGTAAAAGCACAAAGGGTGATGACGTGCACTTATTTTGGTGAGGATGAGAGTAAAAGAACGAAGGGTGATGTCGTGCACTTGTTTTGGTGAGGATGAGAGTAAAAGCACGAAGGGTGATGTCGTGCACTTGTCTTTGCATTTTATCCCGTTGTTCTAAATTTGGATATTCCTACTGATCTCTTACTGCATTTATTGGAAAGATTTGATATTACTCCTGTACTGCATGGAAATTTCTGAGTTACGGATTGAGTTCCGGTAGATAAATCTTGAGAAGATTTTGATCAAGGGATTTTATTGAAAAGTATTATTGAAAAAGTAATGGTTTCGAAATGATTTTATTTGAATGACTTTTACATTGAAGGTATATTTGCAAAGCATTCGTCTTGCATAAAATGATATTTGGAATATCAGTTATTGGAAAAACATCGTTGGAAAGTTCGTATTTTGAAAGAAATTATGTTTTTTTGGGATTTCACTCTATTAAATATACTTATATATACATTTGGGGAAAGTATGTTTTCAAAGGAGAGTCTTCTATACTAAAATGAGTATATTTTCAAAGTTTTTCATATGAACCGCTGTTTAAAGGTTTCCACTAGTTTATGGATTTTAATGGCTAAGCCCGATGTGAACAAACAGGCGTGGAGTTGAGTTATTGGTGTTCTGTATTGCGTTGTGTTTTCTTCCGTTTTGGCTTGTTTTGCTGTCGATTTTTCTGTGTATTTTTATGGTGTTTCGTTGGTTAATTTTCATAATTTCCTTCCGCATTGTATCGTCATTGTTGTAAATTATTCCGTGAAGTCTTAGATAGATGTAGTGTTCGGTTATTTCTGTAATCATGTCAGTTTATTTTGTTATACCAGTGGTGTCTTGACTAGACCTCGTCACTACTCCACCTATGTTAGTCTTGATACTTACTGGGTACCATTGTGGTGTGATCATACTACACTTCTGCATATTTTTTTGTGTAGATCCAGGTATATACATTGTTAGTAGCTGAGTGGATCGTTGCCGAGGAGACTTAAGGTAACTTGTTGCTGCGTTCGCAGGATTCAGAGTTACCTTCTTACCAATAGCATTCATATACTATTATATTTATTTCCAAACAGTTGTATTTAGAAGTTGTAGAAAATTCGTAGAGCTTATGACTTGTATTACCAGATTTTGGGAAGATTTGTAAATTCTGTCCAGATTCTATATCGAGACTGTTAGTTTCCTTCATTTATTGTTGTTATTCAGTAATTGTTAGGCTTACCTAGTCCTTAAGACTAGGTGCCATCACAATACCCAACGGAGGAAAATTTTGGTCGTGACAAGGACTCTGTTTGCATCTATTTTGAATCATGTCTATTTCGACTAAATAAACCATTGTCTATGAAAAAGGTTTTAAAACAGCCTCATGCGTAGGTGTCATGTTTCTAGTATCAAATTGGTATAAATCACTTGTTATAATATATATCACTTAGATCAGCATGCCTATAGGTTGAACAATTTCAAATTGTTTAAACAACTCCTATAACTATGATTGCATAGAGTCTCACGCTTAGGCAAGCCTTAGGTGATTAATTTTCTTATATAAAACTGAGGAACTGTGCTCTGATTATTTATAAACAGCTTAAGTGTAACAAGTTCTAAAATCAGTAGGCAAACTGATTAGGACCCTGCCACTTAGTTCTAAAATAGTACTGCATATTCTGTGTTTTGATGTTCACCTAGATATCCTATTCTAGGACTTCTCTGAAATTACCTGACATAACAGCGGTGAGTGCGGGTACCTCTACAATGTTTAGTGATTGTGTGTGATGAGTGGGAGTTTGAGACAAACAGCTTGAGTATGTTCGAGGGTGAGAGTACATGGGAATATCACCGTCAAATTATTCATTTGATATGCATACTTGGCATGTAGGCATAGAGATGCATTTCCTCATGCTATATGGTATTGTAACATTCATGATTTGACATGTACATTTGAAATGTAGGAATTAAGATATATACTCCCCATGCTAGACGGTATATGGTAATTGATGACTTGACATACATTGATATGTAGGCATAGAGATGCACTTTCCTCATGCTTTCTGATGATGAAATATCTTATATGTTGTTGAAACTTTGAGAATAGTCACAGTTTTTATATATACTCATCTTTTGGTGATTTCGGTGAAAAATTTAGGTTTTACCGCTATACCTGAAAATCATGTCTATTTTTCTCCGTAACTGTGAACGAGCCGAGCATAGTATCTTTTGAGTTATTACTTGTGTTGCTTTCATATTACGACTTGTTCTTGGCTTTTGGTGTTGGACTCTGACTGTTTTTCAAGCTCGTCACTTCTTTCAACCTAAGGTTAGGTTTGTTACTTATTGAGTACATGGGGTCGGTTGTACTCATACTATACTTTTGCACCTTGCGTGCAGATCATGGAGCTGATGTTGCTGCATGTGGCGGGAGCTGGCATTTAAGATGCACCTGCATTCCGGTTATAGTTGCCTCCTATTTTTTGGAGCTGATGTTGTTACTTGTTTGACTATATGAGTTGCGAATAATGTTAGAAATTATGTTTAGGTTATGTGCTTATTCGGTTGAGACCTAATAAGGTTATTTCTGTTGTTTTGAGCTATCTTCTCTAACTGTATGTCACGACCCGTTTTCGGGTTGCGATGGCGCCTGTCGTGGAACCAGGCTAGCCAACCGTTACAACAATACTCAATTCATTTACTAGAGAAATTTACTCATCATTGGCTCAATTCATAGAAATACTAACATTTTTAATACTTTAAAACAGTCTAACAAAAGAAATGAGCTCCAACAATCACCTTAGGATCTGGAGTCACGAAGTCATGAGCTACTAACATCAATACAACTGAGAATAATAAAACTGAAGTTTTATGTTTCAAAGTTCCAATACAGAAGGGAGAATAGGGAAAAGAGGGACGGGACANAGGAGGTAGTGACGAACTCAACCTCCGTAAATCACAGTTCAAAAAATGAATATTTCAGGAATAACCGATTATATCAGTGACAATATCCGTAAATAACAATTAAATGCCATGTATGTATTATGCAACTCTCACAGGTAGTCCTCTCGGTACACATAATTGGCCATTGGCCCAGGGAAATCCATCCCGTAACATGTACGACGTGGTGACTCAGTCACTAAGTACCGAGGGAGCAGGCCAATTCAGCCTTTCGGAGAAATCCATCTCCGGGATATCATACTCATCCATAATCCGTACCAAGGAAATCCATCCCTCCATATCTCATGAACAATATTTGTGCCAGGGAAATCCATCCCTCTATGTGTCATGTCTCGGATAAATCCGCGTCCAGGGAAATCCATCCCTCAATATTTGTGCGCTCACTGGGGGTGTAAAGACTCCGGAGGGGCCGCCAAGGATATGGCCCAAGCGCTATATATATATC
>ML296176.1:11888-22003 GCA_005239495.1 Nicotiana undulata
GCTGCCTTTTTATAGTTCTGCCCAGGCATTTCCGCAACAGCGGTACATTTCTCGCACCTGCGACTCTGCGGCGCGACATTTTAACTGCACCTGCGGAAGTCACTTAAACGCCCAGGCTCCGCACCTGCGATCGCTTTACCGCAACGGCGGGCCCGTAGGGGCTACACATTGACCGCGCCTGCGATCCTTCACTTAACACTCAGAGCCCGCGCCTGCGAACCCATCCCCCCGCACCTGCGACCTCGCAGGTGCGATCTTCCTTCTGCCCTTGCAATGAATTTCCTCCCCTGCACCTTCACTCTCGCGCCTGCGATGTCCGCACCTGCGACCCAAGCATCGCAGGTGCGATCACACCAGCAGTAGCAGCTTCAGCTGCATTTCAAGTCCCAATTTCTCCGTTTAACGTCCGAAATCAAACCCGAGCCCCTCGGGACCCCAACCAAACTTACCAACATATCAAACATGGTTATTCAAACTTAGTCGAGCCATTAAAACACCAAAAACAACATCAAAACCATAAATTCTCATCCGATTCAAGCCTATGATTCCCAAAAACTTCCGAAACACGCATTTGATCAAAAACCCAACCAAACCATCTCCAAATGACCTGAAATTTTGCGGGCAAGTCCAAAATGACCTAACGAAGCTACAGCAACTCTCGGAATCCCATTCCGACCCTCGGATCAAAATCTCGCCTATCAACCGGAATTCGCCAAAATACTAACTTCGCCAATTCAAGCCTAATTCTACACCGGGCACCCTAAAAATATTCTGAACACACTCCTAAGTCCCAAATCACCTAACGAAGCTATCTGAACCATAAAACCTGCATTCCGAGGTCGTTCACCAATAAGTCAACTCCGGGTTGACTTTTCCAACTCTAAAGCTCTTGTTAGAGACTATGTGTCTCAATCCACTCTATTTTCGCTCCGAACCCGAACCAACCAACCCGAACACTTCGTGAACAGACTAACCGAGCTACTACAAGACAGAAATGAAGGAATAGATACGTATACTGCGTAACGACGGACCGGGTCGTTACACTGTAGTTATATACTCAGGCTTGATTCTTCATTTGCATATCATATCTCAGTCTCTGTTATCATTTACTGTTACATCATGTTATCTTTGTGTTGGTTGAGTGGTATGAGATTTGTGAGCTACTAAGACTAGAGAAATTGATGACTGAGTTGGGGTCTGAGAGCCGGATTGTGAGTAATATTATGAGATCGAGTTGCACGTCGTAGTAGGCTTTATTGGTTTATTTATGGGGTCGGGCTTCACGTCGCAGTAGACACTTATTGGCTTATTATGGGATCAGGCTGCACGCCTAATAGACAAGTCTAAAACCAAATATCATAAATGTGCTTGGATGATACAATAAATCCCCCATAACTGACAATACATAGTCATGAGCTCTAGACTGGGAATAAAGTCTGATAATATGTAAAAATATTGTTTGGACAACAATAACAGTACATAAATGGAAAGATATGCCAGGAGTAGATTTGCTTTTGCGAAGCTTTATTTTCATTTGCGACATCAGGGGGCTCAGGGGTTGTTCGTATTTGCGACCAATAATTCGCTTATGTAAAAATCGCAATTACGAACAAGCATTCTTATCGGCTTATTTATTATTATGGGATTGGGCTGCAGGCCACAGCATGCCATATTGCCTTTACATTAGCGCTTGGGCAGGATCCACCCCTCCGGAGTATGACATACCAGCAGTGAGTGCAGGTACCCACACAGTGCTGAGTGATTATGTGTGATGAGTGGGAGTTTAAGACAGACAGCTTGAGTATCTTTAAGGGTGAGAATACTTGGTAATATTGCCGTGAAATCATTCATTTGACATACATACTTAGCATGTAGGTATAGAGATGCATTATTCTCATGCTATACAGTATTGTGAAATTTATGATTTGACATGTAGGCATTGGGATGTACATTCTTCATGCTAGACGGTATATGGTAGTTGATGACTTGACATGTGTATTGATATGTAGGCATAGAGATATGATTTCCTCGTGCTTTCTGATGATGAAATATCTTTTTTGTTGCTGAAAGTTTGGGAAAATCGCAGTTTTCTTATATACTCATCTTTTGGTGATTTCGGTGAAAGATTTGGGTTTAACCGCTATACCTGAAAAACATGTCTATTTTCTTCTGTAATTGTGAACGAGCCAAGCATAATATCTGTCAATACACCAAATCCTAAGCCGGTCGTGATGGCGCCTATCATGGTACTAGGATAGCCAATCTATCGTGAATTAATATAAAGACTTTCCATAAATTTCAAAATTGTTCGATATTTCATAAAATTCCTCTGGTTTCACAACTTAAAGCAACAAAATGAATCAAATAGTTTAGACACTTCCCCAAAACCTGGAGTCAACCCGTCATGAGCATCTATGAACAATACAAGGTAATTCTATTTCCATGCTACATCCAGTCTAGGAATAAGAAGTAAATAACAGAATAAGAAAGGGAAAAGGGTATGATGTGGACGCCGAACAGCTACCTCAAAATCCCAACTCCGGCTCCAAGAGAAAAGAAAGAAGCTAGCGCTCAGACCCAGCACCTGAATCTGCACACAAGGTGCAGGGAGTAATGTGAGTATGCCAACTCAGTAGTAATGAAAGTAAATAATGTCTAAGGCTATGAAACAAGTCCAAACAGTCATCAATGCACAGTAATCGAAGCATTTCTTTCAGAAAACATAGATACGATGCCTTGTAGCATTTTAAGTTCAAGTTCAGTAAAATATCATTTGAAAGTGTGTCTTTTCACAAGTTCCATAGAAATCAAAGCAATTCAATTTATAAAATTGTCAGAGTTCATAAATAGTCCTTCAATTGAAACAGTTATCATAAGTTGCCCTCGGGTATATCATCACTCTGCATGCCTCACAATCACTTAGTATCAGCCCCTCGGGCTACCTCACAATCACTCATGCCTCCCCAGTCACTCGGCACTCGGCATTCGGCACTCACACTCGTTAGGTATCTGCGCTCACTGGGGGTGTACAGACTCCGGAGGGGCTCCTACAGCCCAAGCGTTAATATCAAGCCATCTCATGGCATAATCACTCAGGCTCTCGGCCTCTCACATATCATAAACAGTGTATCATGATGCGGCGTGCAACCCGATCCCATAATATCCTCACAACATAGGCCCTCGGCCTCACTAAGTCCGAAATCTCTCGAAAAGCCGCTCGGGCTATCAACAAAATGGGGTACTTGACCCAAAATAGCATTTTACATCACAAAATAGTATAAATAAGACTGAGTTTCGAAATCAGTTAAACATGATACGACTGAGTGTAAATCAAAAGTCAATATAGTGAGGAAAAGAAGAAAACAGCCCCCAAGGGGTCTAAACAGGTCGGCAGAAGGCCCCAAACATGGCGTAAGCCCAAAATTTAGTAATAGTTTTAAAACACAATTTATCATATGATTTAGAAGTAATTACGCAACTCAATAGTTTCCACGGGATGGACCAAGTCACAATACCCTATCAGAGCACGCCACACACTCGTCATCCAGCATGTGCTCCACTCCAAAATAGTGAGAAAATTCAAAGTCTGGGGTTTCATACCCATAGGACAAGATTTACAGTCATTACTTACCTCAAACCGGCCCGAATACTAATCTGCGATGCTCTTGCCTCTCAAATCGGCTCCCAATTGCTCTGAATCTAACCAAAACCATATTAATATTATCAATATATGCTAGGGAGACAAAACTCATTCGAAAATTATCAAAATTAAGCACAAATCTCGAAATTGGCCAAACCCAACCCTCAGGATCACGTCTCGGAATTTGGTAAAAATCACTAAACTGGAATTCTTATCTTCCCACGAGTCTATACATACCAGGAACATCAAAATCGGACCTCAAATGGCCCTTCAAAACCCCACTTAAAGGTCTCCAAATCATAAGCCCTAGTTTCCCAATTTTTGGGTTTAAATCCCCCTAATATCAGGTTTAATTAGCTAGATATCAACATAGAATCGAGTATTGAATTCAAAAATATTACCTCCAAGTGTTCCCCTTCGATTCCCTCTTCAATCCCTCTCAAAAAAATTCAAAATCGTTCAAAAATGGTGAAAATGGGACAAAAACGCGAAGATGGCTTTTTATACTTTCTGCCTAGGTGCTCCCTTCATCGCGAACGCGGAAAAAGCCTCATGATCATGAAGCACAAAAATACACTGCCCCTCAACTCACGCGATCACGGCCCTTCCCACACGACTGCATAGAACAACTCCTTCCACTCCTCACCAGCTCACTCTTCTTTACGCGAACGCGACCTAGGCCACGCGTTCGCTTAGTACAACATTACAGCCACTCGTGATCGCGTCCGGAACTCTTCGATCGCATAGAGCAAATCTAACCCATTCCCAACTTAGCCTACGCGATCTCGGACTCTTCTACACGATAGCGAAGAACAAAATGTCTGCAACAAAAAACCAGCAAAACTATTATCTTTCCAAGGTCCGAAAAGATCCGTTAACCCCCCGAAACTCACCCGAGGCCCTCGAGACCTCGACAAAACATGCCAACACACCCCATAACCTTATTAAAACTTATTCGAGCCTTCGAAACACTCAAAACAATACCAAAACACCAAATGCACCTCGGATTCAAGCCTACGAACTTAGAAATTTCTAAATTTTGCCAATGATGCCGAAACCACCCAAAACACGTCCGATTGACCTGAAAATTTACACACATATCCAAAATGACACTACAAACCTGTTCCAACTTTCGGAATTCCATTTCGACCCCGATAGCCTATTTTCCACCGCCGACCAGAAATCGCCAAAACCTCGATTTCGCCATTTCAATCCTAGTTCTACTACGGACATCAAAAACACATTCCGAACACACTCCTAAGTCTAAAATCACCTAAAGAAGCTATCAGAGCCAAAAAAATCCACATTCCAAGGTCGTTTACCTAATAGTCAACTCCTGGTTGACTTTTCTAACCATAAGGCCAATTTAAGAGACTAAGTGTCTCATTTCTCACCATAACCACTCTGAACCCGAACCAACCGACCAACACAACACAAATAGGTTATACAACATGTGATAAAGCAGAAACAGGGTAAACGGGGCTAATATCACAGAACGACCAGGTGGGTCATTACATTCTCCCCCTCTTATATAAATGTTCGTCCTCGAACGGGTCTAGAAACATACCCGGAGTATCAAATAAGTGAAGATATCTGCTCTGCATCTCCTGCTCGATCTCCCAGGTGGCCTCCTCCACCGGTTGTCCTCTCCATTGCACCTTCACTGAAGCTATATCCTTAGATCTCAACCTTCTGACCTGACGACCCAAAATAGCCACTAGCTCTACCTCATAAGACATATCACCCTCAAGCTTAATCGTGTTGAAGTCCAAAATATGAGACGGGTCACCAACATACTTCCAGAGCATGGAAACATGGAATACCGGATGAACGCTCGATAAGCTAGGCGGAAAAGCAAGTCTATAAGCCACCTCTCCAACCCTCTGAAGCACCTCAAAAGGCCCAATGAACCGGGGACTCAACTTTCCCCTCTTCCCGAACCGCATAACACCCTTCATAGGTGACACCTTCAGCAGTACCTTCTCCCCAGCCATGAAAGACACACCCCGGACCTTCCGGTCTGCATAACTCTTCTACCTAGACTGCGTCATGTGAAGCCACTCCTAAATCAACTTCACCTTATCCAACGCATCCTGCACCAAGTCTGTGCCCAATAGCCTAGCCTCACCGGGCTCAAACCAACCAACCGGAGAACTAAACCTCTACCATATAAAGCCTCATACGGAGCCATCTGGATACTCGACTGATAACTATTATTATATGAAAACTCCGCGAGTGGCAAAAATTGGTCCCATGAACCCCCAAAATCAATGACACAAGAATGCAACATGTCCTCTAGAATCTGAATAGTGCGTTCCAACTGCCCGTCAGGCTGAGGATGAAACGTCGTGCTCAACTCAACCTGAGTACCCAACTCTCTCTGCACGGCCCTCCAAAACTGAGATGTGAACTGAGTACATCTGTCTGAAATGATAGAAATTGGGACACCATGCAACCAGACAATCTCCCGGATATTAATATCAGCTAACCGCTCCGAAGAATAGGTAGTAACAACAGGAATGAAGTGCGCGGACTTAGTTAGTCGATCCACAATAACCCATATAGCATCAAATCTCCTCGAAGTTCGTGGGAGCCCAACTACAAAGTCCATGGTGATCCGCTCCCACTTCCACTCTGGAATATCCAACCTCTGATGCTATCCCCATGGTCTCTAGTGCTCGTATTTGACCTGCTGACAATTGAGACACCGAGCTACAAACTCAACGATATCCTTCTTCATCCGCCTCCACCAATAATGTTGTCTCAGATCCAGATACATCTTCGCGGCACCCGGATGGATGGAATACCGCGAGTTGTGGGCCCCTGCTAGAATCAACTCTCGAAACCCATCCACATTGGGCACGCATATCCGACCCTGCATCCTCATAACACCATCCTCACCAATAACCACATCCCTGGCATCACCTCACCTGACCCTATCGTGAAGAACAAGCAAGTGTGGTTCATCATACTGGTGCTCTCTAATCTGGTCATAAAGAGAAGACGTGGAGGCTACACAAGCCAATACCTGGCGGGGCTCTGATTGATTCAATCTCACCAACTAGAGCCTGAACTTCAAGTGCTAATGGCCGCTCTGCTGCTGGAAGTATGCTAGACTCCCCAAACTCTCTGCTCTGCGACTCAAAGCATCGGCCACTACATTGGCCTTCCCCGGATGGTATAGAATAGTGATATCATAGTCCTTGAGAAGCTCCAACCATCTCCTGTGACACAAATTCAAATCCTTCTGCTTAAACAGATGTTGCAGACTACGGTGATCAGTGAAAACCTCACAATGTACCCCATACAAATAATGACGCCAAATCTTCAAGGCGTGAACAATGGCTCCTAGCTCGAGATCACGTATGGGATAATTCTTCTCATGAGTCTTCAACTGGCACGAGGCGTAGGCAATCACCCTACCCTCCTGCATCAAAACACAACCAATGCCTATCCCCGAGGCATCACAATACACGGTGTAAGAACCTGAAGCTGGTAAAAAAACTAACACTAGAGCCGAGGTCAATGCAGCCTTGAGCTTTTGAAAGATCTCCTCACACTCGTCCGACCACCTGAACGGAGCACCCTTCTGGGTCAATTTGGTCAAGGGCGAAGCAATAGAAGAAACTCCCTCCACAAAGCGACAGTAATACCCCGCCAAACCAAGGAAACTCCTAATCTCTGTAGCTGAGGACGGTCTGGGCCAACTCTGCACTGCCTCTATCTTCTTCGGATCAACTTGAATACTCTCACTGGACACCACGTGCCCCAAGAAAGCTGCTGAGCCAAGACAAAACTCACACTTGAAGAACTTTGCATAAAGCTTCTCCTCTCTCAACCTCTGCAACACAACTCTCAAATGATGAACGTGCTCCTCCTGGCTACGAGAATACACCAGGATATCATCAATGAACACAATAACAAAGGAATCCCGATATGGATGAAACATGATGTTCATCAAATGCATGAATGTTGTTGGGGCATTGGTTATCCCAAAAGACATCACTATAAACTCATAATGACCATAACGAGTCCTGAAAGTTGTTGGGAATATCAGATACCCGAATCTTTAGCTGATGATACCCAGATCTCAAGTCAATCTTAGATTACACTCTGGCTCCCTGAAGATGGTCAAACAAATCATCAATGTGAGGCAAAAGATACTTATTCTTGATTGTAACCTTGTTCAACTGTCTGTAGTCAATACACATTCTCATGGAACCATCATTCTTCTTTACAAACAACACTGGTGCACCCCAAGGTGACACACTAGGCCGAATGAACCCCTTATCTAGGAGTTCCTAAAGCTGCTCTTTCAATTCCTTCAACTCCGTTGGTGCCATACAATAAGGTGGAATAGAAATAGGCTGAGTTCCTGGCACCAGATCAATACCGAAATCAATATCCATGTCAGGTGGCATGTCTGGCAGGTCTGCAGGAAACACGTTCGGAAAATCACGGACCACAGGAACATAATCAATAGTGGGAGTCTCAACACCGACATCCCTCACAAAAGCCAACTATGACAAACACCCTTTCTCTACCATACGTTGGGCCCTCAGGTAAGAAACCACCCTACTAGGCACATATTTAACAGAACCTCTCCACTCGACTCTTAGAAATCCTGGCATCGCTAAGGTCACGGTCTTAGCGTGACAATCAAGAACAAAATGACACAGAGATAACCAATCCATGCCCAATATCACCTCAAAATCAATCATGCTAAGTAATAACAGATCCACTCGGGTCTCCAGACCCCAAATAGATATCACACAAGACCGGTACACACGTTCCAAAATAATAGTATCGCCCACCGGAGTCGACACATGAACAGATGTAACTAAGGACTCACGAGGCATATCTAGTAAATGAGCAAAGTATGATGAAACATAAGAATATGTGGAACCATGATCAAATAAGACCAAAGCATCTCGGTGATAGACTGAGACAATACTTGTGATCACTACATCTGAGGCCATAGCATCCGGCCTGGCTGGAAGTGCATAGATACGAGCCTGACCTCCACCTGCTCGACCTCCCCCTCTAGGGCGGCCTCTAGCTTTCTGACCCCCACCCCTAGATGCCTGGGCGGGTGGTGAAGTGACTGAGGCTGAAGTCGAGGGCTGACCCCTCTGCTGAGATGAACCACCATGACAACGAGGACACTGTCTCCACACATGCCCAAACCCTCCACACTCGAAACAACTCCCTGGAGCTGGAGGCGGGGACTGAAGGGAACCCCTAGCACCAGGATAACAACTAGAAGAACCATGCATAGAATAACCCTGAGCCGATGGTGCTCTAGATGAACTCTGGGATGGAAGAGCACTTAATGAAGAACGGGCCGTATGAGAACTGCGGGGACCATGCCCCGATGATGCACCACTATAGTGTCACGACCCAAACCGATGGGCCGCGACGAGCACCTGGTACCTTACTCAACCGAGTACCAACATAACGTATCGTTTCATGTCCTACTATCATAGATAACCGAGTCGGAAGGCTGTCATTATACAAGTAGAATATAACATGTGATACCAACTTATACATAAGCCATACGAGCCTATAAGACCAAAATAACCATTCGTATGATGAACATAGGCCGACAAGGCCATACAATCTTTTACGTACATGACATCTGTCTACAAGCCTCTAAGAATACGTAATTTTCATAAAGGTCGGAACAGGGTACCGCCATACAAAATGATACATGTCTAAATCATACTAACCAAACAAGCAACTCTGAAGCAAATGGAGCGCACCAACATCGTCCTCTGAGCTGATAGCCTACTTGGAGGGCTCTCGACCTGTCTATCGAGACCTGCGGGCATGAAACGCCGCGTCCCCAAGAAAAATGGACGTCAGTACGAATAATGTACTGAGTATTTTAAGGTACATAAATAAGTACATAACTGACATGGAAGAAATATAGAGTAAATGGCTCAACCTGTAAGTCTAGAAAACTTTGTAAATCATGAAATACTTATAGTGTCATGAATATGCATATGAATGTCATGTCGTGCATAGGTACATGTTTCATAACATCATCAGCCTCTGAGGGCATCCCATCATATCATCTCGGCCACTGTGGGCAAATCGTCAACGTATACCAGCTGATCAGGTGGTGGTGCGTATATAACGTCATAACCTTTCCCATATCCCATATACATATATATGCATACATTTTTCATGGGCGGCTTTCCATCCATGCCCCATGACCCCTTGGACGCGCCATGTGGCGTCCTAGCAAGCCTCCCAACGCCTAGCGCCACAGACGGCCCCGTGGTCTTGGCCGCTCCAAGTGACAAGCGCGCAGGTGCCTCTGTCGCCCCACCAATTTCCCTCGCTAGCGCCCAGCCACAAGCAGCTGCCAACAGCGCCGCGCGCGCAGATCATGATGCCGGAGACAAATTTGCTGCCAACGAACCTGTTTCTACCTTTGTAGAAAACTAAGTCCTTTTCTTTGTAATTATAG
>ML296177.1:0-14120 GCA_005239495.1 Nicotiana undulata
TACCCGGTATGACACTCCTCAAAGAGGGACTACACATGGTATTAACGCACCGGTCATCATATCCATATCTACCCTTTCCCACCCCGTGAAGGTTACTAAAGCGCGTGTTGGTCATGACCTCTATTGCATGCTATTACCCGTCCCTTCCTATCAGTCCCGGAGGAATTATGGACTTCTATCCTATATGGTAGGTGTTAGGCTGACCCTCAGGTTTTAAATGTAAAACTGCTAGGGCGACACGTAAGAAAAACATATAGGACTTTAGTTAAGGGGAAAAGTATGGAAACCAGATAAAGGCTCAAGTATACCTCCACACATATTGCACATAAACAACATGTCTCATACACAACTAAGGTACATTTTTAGATCCTAAACATGATGTCTAAGTGATAATGGCAGATTCAGATTTATAACCCAGAGAGGAAGTCCTATTCAGGCTTGCCTACAGATTTTAACATGCTGTCAGTTAAACACAATAACAAAGACAGTTCTGGTTTTATTTTTTATAGTGATTACCTAAGGCTTGCCTAGGTGTAATTAATATGAAACAGTTGTTCAGTTTTATCGATAATTCCAGGTTGTTATACCCAATAGCATGCAATTTTAGGTTTTGCAGATACTCGGAGACTAATTTACCAGTTTGTTTAGGGCAGGAGGACTACTTTTGATGGTCCAGTTCTTGAGGTACGTCCCTTTTCTCACAGCCTGTATGGAAGGGCCTTCCTCCCCCTCCTCCTCGAGAATGACACAACAGTCCATATTACTGTCCTGCAGAAACAAGTTCCTCATTGATGCAAGTGCTTCTTCTTCGTCTGACCCATAAATAATGACGGCCTGCTGAAAGGTCTACTCCAGCTGTGGTATTGGATGTTCCAAAGGGTAATAAGGACTGCGCCAAGGTGGCGACCAGTTCTTGAACTCTTCCCAAGTATATTTGTATCCTAGACCGAAGGTGGTGCCATGTTTCTTGATATTTATGGGTTTGGAGATTCCTTGGAGTATGGCAGGTGTTATATTGTGTTGGGAGGGTTTGGTTCTTTGGTGGAGTGGCATGATGATGAGCTACGGGGTGATTTTGTTGTTTTGGGGTGTTTTTAGGAGGTGTAGGATTCTGGATTTTAGGGAGGTTGACGTACGGGACGCTGAGGGAGAATGACAGGTTTGCCAAATTTCGAACCTGATCAAGCTCTTCTTGGAATTTCAACAATTTTTGCTCAAGCTGTGACATATTCTCATTAGGAACCCGAATACTCTGGCCATCAGTGGCCTCTACCCATTCAATCGTGTTCTCCTTCCTGATGTTGCTTGAATCTTCCATTTTATTCTTGCCTTTAGGAGGAGTAGAAGGAGGAGTGGGTGGAGGGCCCCTTGATTTTGTGAGATAAGTTTATTATGCCAGAGTGCACGAACTAACCTTTAGGGAGGGGAATAATAAAAGAAAGAAAACAAAAACAAAAATAAAAGGTAGCCAAGTCAGTGAGGATTATAAAAAGTATTGCAATATTTAAGCACATAGTGCGGGAATGTAAAGTGTGTCCTAATTTGGGAATCCTCTTTGTGCCTGAGGTAGGCCTAGCGACAAATAATTTGGAGAACTTAAGATGCTAAATGCCTCATTTTATTGATAAGAAATAGATGAATCCCAAAATGATACTAAATAAGCAAAAAATAAAGGTCACTAATGGCCATGGGCCTTATTACATTGATAAAGTAAAAGAAAGACATTCCTATCTACTTGGTCCAAGAAGGACCTTCCCCAGACTCGGCATCCTTGGTTCCTTCGAATAGATTCCCCAGCTCGCGGAGTCCTAGCAGTAGCTATGATCTGGCTAGATGTCCACCTTCGGTCCCCTCAGCTCATGTTATTAGGCTGGATGTCCAGGAGGGATGGTTGATTACCCAGGTATTTCTTGACGAGGGTTTTGTCACTAGAATGCAGATCTTCCCAACAACTCAGCAATTTTTGGTGGATGTTGGTGACCATGCCGAATCTGGGGACTTCGTGCCTCATATTTCTGCAAGGCAAACAAGGTTAGACCCTGACCCCCACCAGACTCGACTATTTAACATCAACGATTAGCATGAAGCATTTAATTCTCCAAATAAATGCACAGAACGTGGTGATGTCCGTTTGGGTTTATGGAAACCCGGTGGACTTTGGAAAAGGCTATCTTAAAGGCTACTGTGCGGACAAAACATTAGCCTGGCTAGGTTTGACCATGATGCATGCAACGATATAACGGAGTAAGGTTTCTATGGGGTTTTAGACTGGTACCCTTGAGAGGAAAACTCAAGGGGGAAAGGCACGGAACCGTCGACTGCACCGCTGATCAACTAGTTTTACCGCAAATAACCTTTCCGAATTTAGGGGTAATGATATAGGAAGGGCGCAACCACTCATCAAGCGTTGCTATAGTATTTTGTTTGGCACGAGTGGAGTATGAATGTTGAGCATGATTATGCAATAATAATAAGCATTAAAAGCATGTTGTCATGTATTTGCACGTTAAGAAAGCGGTAAATACAATATTTATGATTTAAAGCGGTTACAAAGGATGAACAAAGAAACATGTCAGTTTTGTTTTTGGGGAATAATAATACTTGAAAGAAACAACTAATTGCACATAAAAGGGCAAAAGGAAAGGGTGCAAAATATTAATAAAGTAAAGGCACAAATCCACAAAGCAGTTTGAATGGTAAAAGCCAATAATCCCCAGCAGAGTCGCCATACTGTCGCGCCCCCTTTTTCCTCGCGGAGTCCGGGTTTATGACATTGGTTGAGACAACTCGTTCCTTTTGGGAAAGGGGTTTGTGTTTTTGAAGAGTCACCACCTAACGATTTTAAGGTGCGTTAGGGCACCTAAGGGGTCCATTTATAACCACGTTGATCACCAGAGTCAGGGTAAGGGCTTGAAATTATCCTAAGGGGAAGGTGTTAGGCACCCCTCAGGATCCACAAATGTGGTTCCCGGCCAAACGGATTTTTGTGGATTTGTACAATTTAGCAAATAAACAAGTAGGGCTCAAATAATAGGGGATTTATGTCTAAGTACAGGAGTTTTAAAACAGTTAATGGGAAGCTAGCTTTTGAAAATAAATACATATTTATGAAAATAAAGGGATACCCTAGGTTTGTTTATAATATGGATCAGATCAATGCAATACTCGGTATGACACTCCTCAAAGAGGGACTACGCGTGGTGTTAACGCACCAGTCATCATATCCATATCTACCCATTCCCACCCCATGAAGGTAACTAAAGCGCGTGTTCGTCACGACCTCTATTGCATGCTGTTACCCGTCCCTTCCTATCAGTCCCGGAGAAATTTAGGACTTCTATCCTATATGGGAGGTGCTAGGCTGACCCTCAGGTTTTAAAGGTAAAACCTCTAGGGCGACACGTAATAAAAACAGATAGGACTTCAGTTAAGGGGAAAAGTATGGAAACCAGATAAAGGCTCAAGTATACCTCCACACATATTGCACATAAACATCATGTCTCATACACAACTAAGGTCCATTTTTAGATCCTAAACATGATGTCTAAGTGATAATAGCAGATTCAGATTTATAACTCAGAGAGGAAGTCCTAATCAGGCTTGCCTACTTATTTTAACATGTTGTCAGTTAAACACAATCACAAAGACAGTTCTGGTTTTATTTTTAATGGTGATTACCTAAGGCTTGCCTAGGTGTAAATAATATGCAACAATTGTTCAGTTTTATCGATAATTCCAGGTTGTTATACCCAATAGCATGCAATTTTAGGTTTTGCAGATACTCGGAGACTAATTTACCAGTTTGTTTAGGACAGGAGGACTGCTTTAGATGTCTGTATTTAGACTAGGTATGATTGAATAAGTAAAACCCTAAAACATGATCTTTAATGCAGCATGATGCATAATAACTTAACAGGATTTCTGAATGCACATTAGGTTATGCACAGTTTTAAGATAGGTAGGAATGATAGTTTTAACGTTGTTTACCTAAAGCAGGATTTCTACGTATATAGCATGGTTGCAGCATGGTGAGTGCATGAATAAAGACTAGTGTAGATTTATTTATCCTAAGGCAGGATTGTTTAAATGAAATTCAGGGCGTGTTTGCAAGGCAGAATCACATGACAACAATTTATTTTTGTTATTTATCCTATAAATAGGATTTTTAAATGGTGGCGAGATGCTGAAAACAATACATGCAAGTCCTAAATTGCATGATATCTAATGCTTTAATATGTTGTACCTAAACATGGGTGCTATTGCACACAAAGAAAGTAAAGCTAGGAGGCATGATTTCTACCCTTGATTAAACTACAGCATGAATATTACCCCCCATTTTCACTATACGTCCCCGAGTTGTTTACAAATAGTTATTACAGACCATTGAATATGAATTACATAATTGAAATAGAGAAAATTAAGAAGTTAACTATAGGGAGCCTACAGAATAGGCCTAGATTCTCCATGTCCTCACTACCAAGTATGTTTCACAGCCTTTTCACAAACCGGGTGTGTCAGAGTTCCCTAAGGACCTCAAGGTATCCCGGGTAGTGCTCACACTCAGATTTCATAGCCAAGATAGAGTGGGTGCAGTGTGGAAGAGCCAGCCTTAGTGTGTCAAAGTTCAGAGGGAGCTCAGGGGTACCAAAGCAGTGCTCACACTAAGGGGGCAGAACTTAAGGGGTCTAAGAGTTGAGTGAGAGTGCTTGACATAATTTTGAAAGAGTTAAGTTGGAAAAAACAGTTTGAAAATGATCCATTTAGAATCAGTTCTTGAAGGAAAACAAAAGTTTTAATTCTTATTGAAAACAGTTTTGAGAGAGGGTGAATAAGACAGTCTCAGAATCAGAATAGCACACATAGTTCAGGGAAGCAAACACAAACAGGGGCAAAGGACAATGGGGACAAGTAGTTCACATGTAAGAGCATATTTGCACATAGGTAGACATCAGAGAAAGCATTTCAAGACTCAACAGTCACATCACATTTCATCACAAGGGGTTCAGACCAAAAGTTTGGCAGTATAAAATTGAGGAATGTCAAACAGGTTCACATATCAAGTTTAGGGAAAGGGCTCAGGATTACTCAGTAGCTAAAAGGGGGTCATGCATACATGCTGATAATGTATTGGGGTTAGGGAATGGTGAAAAAATGGTAGCAAACTATTAGGGGAAGCAGTAGCATGCTGAAATAAGGGGAAGGGGGATCATATAGACAGAATAGATATGCTAGTTACCGGGTAAGCAACAGAACCACAAGTAGAAGCATAAAGAAATAAGGGAAAGTGCAATGAGAACATAAACATGTTGTTTTGGATGCTAGAAATCAAATAGAGGACATACCAGTAAAGAGTGAGAGAATAGAACAGTAGTGTGCAGGAGAGTAGAGTAATATCACAGTAGTGTGCAGAACAGTAGAGCAGTAATGAGTTACTCGGTCTTGGCTTTTAGCCGACTGAGTAGCTAGTAATCAATAAGAGAAGAAGGAGAGAATGTATGGGAAAGTAAGAGAGAATTCAGAGCAGTGAGTGTCTCTATCTCTCTTTGTTTGTGTTGAAGAAAGAGTATTTATAGCTCTTGAAAACGAGAAGATAATAACATAACTATAGAAACAGTACCAATCAAAATCAATCAGAGGTCCGGACTCCCTTCAATTAGGGAGTCATGATTCAAACGGGTATAAATTGTATCAAATAAGGAAAGAATCACTTAGAAGGCTGATTCTACCATAATAAGAGTAGTAAAGAATATGGCATGTAATAAAGGTTAAGTACATAATATTTCAAGTAAGGAAAATATCTATTGAGCGTGTTTATATGGTAAAAAATATAAATTAGTTTTGGAAATTAGTCAAAGAATCACAGATGGAACTAAAATCACAAGGAATCAGTCTTAATTAAGGAAAAACATCTCACAAGCAATTCGAATCAATACGGGATTATAAAGGACATGCACAAAATTATAGATTCAAGGAGAATATCACACATGAGCGGGGTAACATGCTATAGGCAAGGATAAACAGGAAATCATCCTTAATTAAAGAAATATCTCAAGAATCAGTATATAATATCATGCAAAATCAATGAGGAACCAATCACAGGGATTCGAAGACCCGCAAATAGAGAACAATACTAATTTAGGAGAAATTAGCACAAGCTTATGAGAACAAATAGAATGAACTCGAAAGTCAGAAACCCTAATAAACAAACATAGGATAAAACCACATAAGTCAAGAATTCACATAGAGCATGGCCTAAATTAATGGAGTAGATGTTAATACAAGTAGGAGAAGTGAAGTTTCAGCAACAGTGATGAACAAAAATAGAGTAGAATCACATAATAGGTAGGAAAACATAGGGCAAAATCACAGAATCGCACAACGTTCATAAGGAATATGCAGATTAATTGAACACAGTACCAAAGACGAACTCGGAACCTTAAGAAAAAAATAGGGTTTTCAACATAGTAACTCGGATAAAGGGGAAGCTTAAAATAAACCATTAAAACATATTAGAAACCTTAGGATAATACTAAAAGTCATAGAAAACTCGTTTTAAAGGGGATCATGAAACCCTAGTTTGAAAACGAAGAGCTATTTTAGGAAAAATCGGAGAATCTTTGGGGAAAACAACAATGAACTCATAACATACATAGATATAAAATAGATCTAAAAGAAAAATTGGAAAATCTTAGGCGTCAGGGTTTCAGAGAACCCAGAGAAAACAAGAAACCTTAAAAATGTCACCGGCTTTAGCCGGAAAAGTCATAGATCTTACTCAAACGGTCGGAGGTGGCCGAAAAATGGCATGAGGGACCATGGGAGGAGTTGAACCTCTCCATGTTCACATGATAACCATAGGGTAGCATCAAACCGGCATGGGGTGAAGAAGGGGCCATGAGATGATGAGAGGCCATGGTTTCCGGCGAGGGAAGTGGCCGGAGAAGGTGGACAGTGCCCATCGGAGAGGAGGAGACGAGAAGGTTCTAGAAAGAACCGGAGATAGAGAGGGAGTAGATAGATGAATGAGAGGGGAGTGAATGAAATGGGGGGGTAGTCGTTAAGGGCTTAATTAGGAAAGAACGGATCTAGTCCGTTGATTAAAATTAATCAACGGTCCAGATCAAAAGTGGGGATTGGGTCGGGTAGGCTTAGAGATTGGGCTTGGGTTATTGGGTTATTTGGATTGGGTATTGGGTTGGGGTCAGGTTAATTTAGGCTATAATTTAAATAGGAGGGGCTAATTATTAAATACCCAATTAAATAGATAGATAATTAATAAAAATAGCCAATAATTAGATAAAATGAAATTAAGGTTAAATAAGTGAAATTAAGGTAATTAACTAGTATTAAAAATAAAAAAAGACGGATTATTGAATTAAAATAGTATAAAATGTACAATTAGGCTATAATTGCAAAATTATTGTAATTATAGCCAAATAATGCCAGATTGGCTAATTTGTAAAATAGTTGAATCCTAATGGGATTAAAAATGATATATTTAGTTAGGAAATATTTTAAAATTATCTGTAATAAAATTTATGAATAATTATTGGATGTAAAGTGATGAATAAAATTAGAAAATAAATTGATAAAAGTATAAAAAATTATGGAAAAAATACCAATTATTATAAAAAGTGATTTTGAAGGTGTATATGCAAAATTTAAAATAATTTGGGGAAAATTGGGTATCAACACACACCAAAGTAGTTAGCTTCTCAGTTCCAGACTCCAGCACCTCAGACAGTTGGAGTAGCTCATCCGGGTATTGTGGCACAGGCCGTTGAGGGAGCAGCTATGTCTGCTGATACCTTATGGAGATTGGATCGGTTCACCAATCTATTTCCTACTACTTTTAGTGGTGCACCATCAGAGGACCCCCAGGATTACTTAGACAGTTGTTGTGAGGTTCTTCGGAACATGGGGATCATGGAGACCAATGGGGTCGATTTTGCTGTTTTCCGTCTTTCTAGTCCCGCCAAGACTTGGTGGAGGGATTATTGCTTGACCAGGCTAGCTGGATCTTCGCCCTTGTCTTGGGCTCAGTTCTCTGAGTTGTTCTTGGAGAAGTTTCTACCGGTTACCCAGAGAGAGGATCTTCGGAGGCAGTTTGAGCGTCTCCAGCAGGGCTCTATGATAGTTACCCAGTATGAGACCCGGTTTATCACTTTGGGACGACATGCTATCATGATACTCCCCACTGATCGAGAGAGAGTGAGGAGGTTTATTGAGGGGCTAGCTCAACCGATTAGACTTCATATGGACAGAGAGACAGGTACTGATATTGCATTTCAGGAGGTGATCAATGTGGCTAGGCGGATTGAGATGGTCTTGTTACAGGGAAGTGGTTAGAGGTATTACAAGAGGCCTCGTTATTTTGGCTGATTCAGTGGTGCCTCATCTGGAGGCAGAGATTCTTTTGGCAGAGGTCATCCTCCCAGACCATTCCAGTCAGCCCTTCAGGTATCCCGTAGTGCACCACCAGCTCCTATAAGTGCACCGCCGCTTCAGAGCTTTCAGAGTGGGTATTCTGGTCGACAGGGACAGTTTTAGGGCCAGCAGTCTCAGCAGCAGAGATCTTGTTACACTTGTGGTGTTCCAGGGCAAATTTCCAAGTTTTGCCCTCGAGCTTCTAGTGGTTCTCAGCATCAGGGTTCTCATGCTATGATTCCCGCAGCAGGTTCACCCTCACCCACTCAGCCAGCTAGGGGTGGAGGTCGAGGTGCCAGAGGTGGAGGCCAGACAGTTAGAGGTGGAGGACATGCTATGAAGGGTAGAGGTCAACCCGCAGTAGGTCGACCCAGGGATGTTCAGATTGGTGGGGCTCAGCCCCGATGCTATGTTATTCCTACCAGACCCAAGGCTGAGGCCTATGATGCTTTCATTACAGGTATGGTTTCAGTTTGCAGCGGAGATGCTTCGGTGTTGTTTGATCCGGGGTCCATATTCTCCTATGTGTCTTCATATTTTTCTCCTTACATGATTATGCCCCGTGATTCCCTGAGTACTCATATATATGTGGCTACACCGGTGGGTGATTCTATTATGGTAGATCGAGTCTACCGGTAATGTATAGTGGTTATTGGTGGTCTTGAGACCCGTGTTGATCTTTTACTTCTTGATATGGTTGATTTCAATGTCATTTTGGGGATGGATTGGTTATCTCCCTATCATGCTATTCTGGACCGCCATGCCAAGACAGTGACCTTGGCCTTACCGGGAGCACCATGACTGGAGTGGAGGGGGACTCCTGGTCATTCTTCTGGCAGTGTCATCTCGTATATGAAGGCTCGGCGTATGGTCGAGAAGGGATGATTTGCCTATTTGGATTATGTTTGTGATTCTAGTGTCGAGGTTCCTCCTATGGAGTCTGTGCCCATTGTCCGTAAGTTTCCAGAGGTATTCCCTGCTTACCTGCCGGATATGCCATCCGACAGGGATATTGACTTTTGCATTTATTTGGCTCCGGGCACTCAGCCCATTTCTACCCCGCTGTATCGTATGGCCCCGCCAGAGCTAAAGAAGTTGAAGGATCAGTTACAGGTTGCTAGCTAAAAGCCTTATTAGGCCTAGTGTTTCTCCTTGGGGTGCGCCAGTGTTGTTTGTTAAGAAGAAAGATGGCACAATGAGAATGTGTATTGACTACCGACAATTGAACAAAGTTACTATCAAGAATAAGTATCCTTTGCCGAGGATTGATGATTTGTTCGACAAGCTTCAGGGTGCCACAGTATTTTCAAAGATTGACTTGAGATATGGCTATCATCCATTGAGGATTAGGGCGTCTGATGTCCTTAAGACAGCCTTTCGCACTCGGTATGGGCATTATGAGTTCTTGGTGATGTCATTTGGGTTGACAAATGCCCCAGCTACTTTTATGGATTTGATGAACCGAGTGTTCAGGCTTTATTTTGATTCATTCGTGATTGTTTTCATTGATGATATTTTGATTTACTCCCGCAGCCGAGAGGAGCATGAGCAGCACCTTCGGGTCATCCTCCAAACTCTGAAGGACAGTCAGTTGTATGCCAAATTTTTGAAGTGTGAGTTCTGGTTGAGTTCGGTTGCATTTTTGGGCCATGTTGTGTCAGCCGAGGGTAGTCAGGTAGATCCCAAGAAGATTTTAGAAGTCAGAGATTGGCCTAGACCCACCTCATCTACAGATATTCGGAGCTTCTTGGGCTTAGCATGTTACTATTGTCGGTTTGTGGAGGGATTTTAATCTATTGTAGCCCTGATGACCAGGTTGACTCAGAAGGGTGCCCAGTTCAGGTGGTCAGATGAGTGTGAGGCGAGCTTTCAGAAGCTCAAGACAGCCTTGACCACGGCACCGGTGTTAGTTTTGCCCACAGGTTCAGGGCCATATACAGTGTATTGTGATGCTTCACGGGTTGGACTTAGTGCTGTATTGATACAGGATGGCAAGGTTATAGTTTATGCTTCACGTCAGTTGAAGGTTCATGAGAAGAACTATCCAATTCATGATTTAGATTTAGCAGCCATTGTCCATGCGTTGAATATTTGGAGGCATTACTTGTATGGGGTGTCATGTGAGGTGTTCACAGATCATAAGAGTTTTCAATAACTGTTCAAGCAGAAAGAGTTGAATATGAGGCAGAGAAGATGGTTGGAGCTGTTGAAAGACTATGGCATTACCATCTTATATCATCCGGGAAAGGCCAATGTGGTGGACGGTACTTTGAGCCGGAAGTCAGTCAGCATAGGTAGTCTTGCTTATATTCCGGTCATGGAGCGACCGCTTGCTTTAGATGTTCGGGCTTTAGCCAATCGATTCATGAGATTGGATGTTTCTGAGACTGGCAGTGTTTTGGCTTGTACAGTGGCCCGTTCTTCATTTTTTGATTGTATTCGGGACCGACAGTATGATGATCGTCATTTATGTGTCCTTAGGGATACGGTTCAGCACGGAGGTGCCAAGCAGATTACAGTTGATGATGATGGAGTCTTGAGGATGCAGGGCCATATTTGTGTGCCTGATGTTGATGGGCTTCGTGAGTTGATATTGCAGGAGGCCCATAGTTCCCGGTATTCCATTCATCCGGGTGCCGGAAAGATGTACCAGGATTTGTGGCAGCATTATTGGTGGCGGAGGATGAAGAAAGATATTGTGGCATATGTAGCACGGTGCTTGAATTGTCAGCAGGTTAAGTACGAGCACCAGACACCCAGTGGTTTGATGCAGCAGATTGAGATTCCCGAGTGGAAGTGGGAGTGTATCACCATGGATTTCGTAGTTAGACTCCCACAGACTCAGAGTATGTTCGATGCGGTGTGGGTCATTGTGGATAGACTGACCAAGTCAGCACACTTCATTCCGGCATCAGTTTCGTATTCTTCGGAGAGGTAGGCAAAGATCTACATTAGGGAGATTGTTCGCCTGCATGGTGTGCCCATGTCCATTATTTCTGACCGAGGTACTCAGTTTACCTCCCATTCCCAGAGAGTAATTCAGCGTGAGTTGGGCACACGGGTTGAGTTAAGCACAATGTTTCATCCTGAGACGGACGGACAGTCCAAGCGTACCATTCAGATCTTGGAGGATATGTTACGAGCATGTGTCATTGACTTTGGAGGTTCGTGGGACCAATTTCTTACTTTAGTTGAGTTTGCCTACAACAACAACTACCAGTCGAGCATTCAAATGGCTCCTTATGAGGCGTTGTATGGTAGGAAATGTCGGTCGCCAGTCGGGTGGTTCGAGCCGGGAGAGGCTAGGTTTTTGGGTTCAAAGTTAGTATAGGATGCCTTGGATAAGGTGAAGATCATTCAGGATAGGCTTCGTACAGCTCAGTCCAGGAAGAAGAGTTATGCAGACCGCAGAGTTCGTGATTTGGCATTCATCGTAGGAGACCGCGTATTGCTTCGGGTGTCGCCCATGAAGGGCGTGATGAGGTTCGGAAAGAAGGGAAAGTTGAGCCCTAGGTACATTGGTCCCTTTGAGATTCTTGAGAAGGTAGGAGAGGTGGCCTACAGACTTGCTTTGCCACCGAGTTTATCAGTCGTGCATCCGGTGTTTCATGTATCAATGTTTCGGAAGTACCTTGCTGATCCCTCTCATGTGCTAGACTTACGCAGTGTCCAGTTGGACTACGATTTGACTTATGAGGAGGAGCCGGTAGCCATATTATCCCGGCAAGTTCGTCAGTTGAGATCGAATAGTTATCCTTCGGTCCGTGTTCAGTGGAGAGGTCAGCCTGTCAAGGCAGCTACTTGGGAGTCCGAGTCTGATATGCGGAGCTGATATCCCCATCTTTTCACAGAATCAGGTACCTTTCTATGTCCGCTCGAGGACGAACGTTTGTTTTAGAGGTGGAGATTGTGATGATCCGAAAAGTCATCCCGTGTATTTCTAGCTAATTTTGTGTTCTAAGGTCATGAAAACCTACTTATATCTCACCTCGATTTGCGTGCACAGCCCGGGCATATAGTCGGGAAGCCTTTATGTGAAAACTAAGAAAAATGATGATTTTGTTTTGAAATTTAAGTAAAGTTGACTTTGGTCAACATTTTTGGTAAATGGACCCAGACCCGTGATTTAACGGTCCCGGAGGGTCCGTAGGAAAATATGGGACTAGGGCGTATGCTCGGAATCGAATTCCGAGGTCCCAAGTCCGAGCAATGAATTTTTAAAAGAAATTGTTTTCTGAAAATATAAGAGATTTTTGAAAGTGAATTTATATGTGAAGTCTTTGGTATTGGGCCCGTATCTTGGTTCCGGAGCCCGGTACAGGTTCGATATAATATTTGTGTCATATCTGTAAAGTTTGGTAAGAAACGGAAGTCCTTTGACAAGATTCGGACTATAAATGCAAAGTTTGATGTTTTAGAAGTTTTTGGAAACATTTCATTGATTTTTGGGTTTAATTCGATGTTTATGATGTTATTTTGGTGATTTGATTACACGAATAAGTCCGTAGGATGTTTTTGAGGTTGTGTGCATATTTGGTTTGGAGCCCCGAGGGCTCGGGTGAGTTTCGGGTAGGCATCCGGGTGTTTAAACTTAGCAAAAATCTGGTGTTTGAGCATTTTCTGATGTCTGGTGTCATGCACTATGCGATCGCATAGGGTCCTTCACGATCGCATAGCACAGTTTTAGGGAGGGGGGGGTCTGTAACACTATGCGATCGATAGCATAAGCAGTGACCGCATTGGGAAATAGGGAGGCTGGGGGGGCTGGGTAGGCTTACACTGTGCGATCGCATTTGCACAGTCGCGATCGCGGAGCTTTGGAGCCAGTCAACTATGCGATCGCATTTCCTCACTCGCGATCGCATAGGTCTAAATCTGCCCAGATATTTTTTTTAGTCAAAAACAGAATACATTACGGGATTTCACCCCATTTTCATAACTCATTCTTCTTCACTTCACTTTGGACGATTCTTGGGAGAAAGCTTCACCATAACTTCATAGGTAAGTAATCTTTGACTCATTCTCTTCCATTTTTATCAACACCCATTAGATTTCTAAGCCTAAAACGTGAGACTAAAGGTAGAAAATTAGGGATTTGGGTAGACTTAAGGTTTTTTGATTAATTGGGAATTAGACCTCGTTTTGGGGTCGGAATTCAAAACAAATTATATATTCGAGCTCGTGGATGAATGGGTGATCGGGTTTTGGTCCGAACCTCGTGTTTTGACCAAGCGGGCCTAGAGTCGATTTTTGGATTTTTGGGTAGAATGTTAGAAAGTATATAATTAAGCATTGGAATTGAATTATGTAGCGTTTATTGATGTTATTGAGTCAATTATGTCTAGATACGATCGTTTCGGAGTCGGGTTCAAAAGTAAAAGCGGTGCTTGAGGCTTGATTTTTATCGTGGAAGTCGAGGTAAGTTGTCACGCCCCAAAACTAAGGGACACGACCGGCACTCGACCGGGTAGCCCCAGTCAAGCGGACCTGGATTTCTTTTTCCTTCCCACGTATTACCCCGAAATTTCCGATGTACATTATTCAGTTACAATTAAGACGCATTCTTACAATCTGAAATTAAACCATAGAATTATGTCATTACCAACATGTAGTACAATACTTACAAAATATATGTAACACATAGTTTTACTTTACGTGGTCTACAAGTCATACTGCCCAAAATACATAAGTAC
>ML296179.1:934-35410 GCA_005239495.1 Nicotiana undulata
TCTCGGAATCTCATTCGGACCTCGGGAACATAACACTACTTTCCAAGCCACATCTCAAATTCTTTAAAACCTCAAAGTCTCATTTTTTATCCGAAACCACTCAATTCACGCCCGTTTTACACCCAACTTTACTGATAAGACAAATAATATATAATAAACCTGTTCCGGGCTGTGGAACCACAATACGGACACCGTAACATGGTTTTCACATAATTATTCATTTTCAAACTCCTTTATTATTTTCAGAAAACAATTTTCTTTAAAAATTCATTTCTCGGGCTTGGGACCTTGGAATTCGATTTTGAGCGTATGCCCAAGTCCCATATTTTCCTACGGGCCCTCCGGGACCGTCGAATCACGGGTCCGGGTCTGTTTACCCGAAATGTTGACCAAAGTCAACTATATTCATTTATTAATTATCAAAACTCATTTTTTTAAATCAAATTTTCACATAATGGCTTCCCGACTACACGTCCGGGCTGTGCACACATATCGAGGTGAGACTAACGGAGGCTCTCGGAGCCTCGGAACACAGATATAGCTTAACTTACGTAAGATGACCTTTTAGGTCATCACAGCCCAAGTCTAGGAAAAATAGGCTAACAAGTAATTGGGGTGAATTCAAGAGATTGATAGCCCCAATTAAAGGGTTAAACCTAGAGATAGTGATATTCGACTTGAGCCAATTTCACTTGCATTGTTTGAACACCCATTTAGGCTTGAGAAAGCCAAATCGGCAAGGTCACTCAAACTACCGAGAGGTATAAAGTGAGTAT
Source organism: Nicotiana undulata (assembly GCA_005239495.1). Taxonomy (NCBI): domain Eukaryota; kingdom Viridiplantae; phylum Streptophyta; class Magnoliopsida; order Solanales; family Solanaceae; genus Nicotiana; species Nicotiana undulata. The sequence continues at coordinate 1,711 of ML296179.1, forward strand.
TTATATGTGAAGGTTATATCACGATCCCAATTACAACAAGTTTGTCCTAGATTCTAGACCTCATTAGATACTCTCTTAGGCTAAAGTCACTTCCCTAGTGCTTTTTATCATTTGAAAAAAACTCCTACAAAAACATTGTACTTAGATTATTTTCAGAAATCAATAGCATTAAAACAAAAATAGAAACAATCCCAATCATGGTTAGAAGTGCAATTCGAAACAACACGCGTAGCTGGATTAGGTAGAAACCCAACTCCCAACCAATATTAACTCCCTATGGATATCGATCCCGACCTATCGGGTAAAACTACATCGATAACTCCTCGCGACTTTATAGTGGTGTAGGGTTGGAACCGATCAGCGGGCGATACTATTGGTGTGGTATGTGTATATCGATCATGTATAGTGACTATTGGGGGATTAGAGACGAGAGTTGATCTCTTATTGTTTAGAATAGTTGATTTCGACGTGATATTGGATATGTATTGGTTGTCTCCTTGTCATGCTATTCTGGATTGTCACGCTAAGACAGTGACATTGGCGATACTGGGTTTTCCAAGGATAGAGTGGAGGGGTTATCTGGATTATGTCCCCAGTAGAGTGATTTCCTATTTGAAGGCCCAATGGATTATGTCCCCGGCAGGAAGGGTTATTTATCTTATTTGACCTTTGTGAGGTATGTTGGTGCTGATACCCTTACTATTGATTCTATCTCGGTGGTACGTGACTTTCCGAATATGTTTCCTACAGACCTGTCGGGCATGTCGCCCGACAGGGATATTGATTTTGGTATTGACTTAGTGCCGGAGACTCAACCCATTTATGTTCCTCTGTATCGTATGGCATCAGTTGAGTTGAAGGAATCTAAAGAGAAGCTTTAGGAACTTCTTGATAAGGGTTTTATTAGGCTTAGTGTGTCGCCTTAGGGTGCACCGGTTCTGTTTGTGAAGAAGAAGGATGGTACTATGCGGATGTGCATCAATTATAGGTAGTTGAACAAATATACAATCAAGAACAAGTATCCTTTGCCGCATATTGATGATTTATTTGACCAGCTTCAGGGAGCGAGGGTGTTCTCTAAGATTGATTTGAGGTCTGGGTATCACTAGTTGAAGACTCAGGACTCGGATATTCTAAAGACGGCATTTAGGGCCTGTTATGTTCATTATGAGTTCCTTGTGATGTCCTTTGGGCTGACCAACTCCCCAACAACGTTCATGCATCTGATGAATAGTGTATTTTTAGCCTTATCTCGACTCGTTTGTCATAGTATTCATTGATGATATCCTGGTGTACTCTCGTAGCCAGGATGAGCATGCCCAACATTTGAGGATTTTGTTGCAGCGGTTGAAGGAAGAGAAGTTTTATGCCAAGTTCTCCAAGTGTGAGTTTTGTCTTAGTTTAGTGGCATTCTTGGGGCACGTGGTGTCCAGTGAGGGGATCTTGGTGGATCCGAAGAAGATAGAGGCGGTTCAGAGTTGGCCCAAACCATCCTCAGCTACGGAGATTCGGAGCTTTCCCCGCTTGGCCGATTATTATCGTCGCTTTGTGGAGGGTTTTTTTTCTACTACATCGCCTTTGACCAAATTTACCCAGAAGGGTGCCCCTTTCAGGTGGTCGGATGAGTGTGAGGAGAGTTTTCAGAAGCTCAAGGCTGCCTTGACCATAGCTCCAGTTCAAGTTTTGCCTTCAGCTTCAGGCTCTTATACATTGTATTGTTTATGCTTCTCAGATCGGTATTGGGTGTGTCTTGATCATGAGGGTAGAGTGATTTCTTATGCTTCGCGTCAGTTGAAGCCTCATGAGAAGAACTACCATGTTCATGATTTGGAGTTGGTTGTCATCGTTCATGCATTGAAGATTTGGAGACATTATCTCTATGGTGAATTTTGCGAGGTATTTACGGATCATCAGAATCTCTAGCACTTGTTCAAACAAAAGGATCTAAATTTGAGACAGCGGATATGACTGGAGCTACTAAAGGACTATGACATCATTATTTTATATCATCTCGGGAAGGCCAGTGTGGTGGCTGATGCCTTGAATAGAAAGGCGATGAGTATGGGTAGCCTTGCATTCATTCTTGTTGGTGGGAGACCGCTTGCAGTTGATATTCAAGCCTTGTCCAATCAGTTCGTGAGATTAGATATTTCGGAGCCCAATTGGGTTTCTAGCTTGTGTAGTTTCTTGGTCTTCCTTATATGCTCGCATCACAGAGCGCCAGTATGATGATCCCAATTTGTTTTTCTTTAAGGATACGGTTCATCACGGTGATGCCAAGGATGTTAATATTAGGGATGATGGGGTGTTGAGGATGCAGGGTCATATTTGTGTGCCCAATGTAGATGGCCACGTGAGTTGATTCTTGAGAAGGCCCACAGTTTGCAGTATTCCATTCATCCAGTGCCGTGAAGATGTACCAGGACTTGAGGCACCATAATTGGTGGAGGAGAATAAATAAAGATATAGTTGTTGATTGTGGATCAGATGACCAAGTCCGCACACTGTATTCCAGTTGGTACTCCTTATTCTTCAGAGCGGTTGGTTGAGATTTACATCAACGAGATCGTTCGCCTTCACGGTGTGCTAATGTCCATCTTTTCAGATCGAGGCACGCAGTTTACATCACAGTTTTGGAGGGCCGTGCAGCGAGAGTTTGGCACCCTGGTTGAGTTTAGCATATCATTGCACCCTCAGACAGACAGAGAGTCCGAGCGCACTATTCAGATATTAGAGGATATGCTACGCGCTTGTGTCATTGATTTTGGGGGTTCTTGGGATCAGTTTCTGCCGCTCGCAAAGTTTGCCTACAACAACAACTAACAGTCGAGCATTCAAATGGCTCCGTATGAGGCTTTCTATGGGAGGCAATGTTGATCTCGGTGCGTTGGTTTGAGTCAGGTGAGGCTAGGCTATTGGGTAATGACTTGGTTCAGTATGCGTTGGACAAAGTTAAATTGATTCAGGATTGGCTTCGCACGACGCAGTCTAGATAGAAGAGTTATGCCGATTAGAAGGTTCGTGATGTTGCTTACATGGTTGGGGAGAAGGTTCTGCTCAAGGTTTCACCCATGAAGGGTGTTATGATATTTGGGAAGAAGGGCAAGTTGATCCCTCGGTATATTGAGTCTTTTGAGGTGCTTCAGAGGGTTGGAGAGGTGGCTTACAAGCTTGCCTTTCCACCTAGTTTGTCAAGTGTGCATCCAGTATTTCATGTTTCTATGCTCCGAAAGTATGTCGGCGATCCGTCTCATGTCTTGGATTTCAGCACGGCTCAATAGGATGGTGATTTGACTTATGATGTGGAGCCCATGGCCATTTTGGATCAGCAGGTTCTAAAGTTGAGGTCAATGGACATAGCTTCAGTGAAGGTCCAGTGGAGAGGGAAGCCAGTTGATGAGGCTACTTGGGAGACTGAGCGGGAGATGCAGAGCAGACAACACACATATTTGAGACTCCAAGTATGTTTCTAGATCCGTTCGTGGACGAACGTTTGTTTAAGAGGGGGAGGATGTAATGACCCGGCCGGTCGTTTTGAGAATTTTAGCCTCGTTCCCCCATTTATTGCACATTTCATGCTTATAGTTATTATGTGACTTGCCAAGGTAGTTGGTTCGGGTTCGGAGAGGATTCGGAATGAATTGAGACACTTAGTTTCAAAAGTTGGAAGCTTAAGTTGAAAAGGTTGACCGGATGTTGACTTAGGTGTAAAAGATTCCGGAATGGAGTTTTGATGGTTCCGTAAGCTCCGCTGAGTGATTTTGGACTTAGGAGCATGTCCGTATAGTGATTGGGAGGTCCGTAGTTGAATTAGACTTGAAATGACGAAAGTTGGAAATTTGGAAGTTTGACCGAGAGTGGATTTTGTGGTTACCGGGCTCGGATTGGGGTTCTGGAAGTTGGAGTAGGTCTGTGGTGTCATTTGTGACTTGTATGCAAAATTGGAGGTCAATCGGACGTGATTTGATATATTTTGGCATCTTTTGTAAAAGTTTGTATCATGTTTTAAGATTTGTTGGTCGGTTTGGTTGAGGTCCCGGGGGCCTCAGGTGAGTTTCAATGGTTAACGGAGCAATTTTGGACTTTGAAAGCTGCTGGTTTTTTTGTTACTGGTTTCCTTATATGCGTTCGCGAGAGAGGTCTCGCTTTTGCGAAGAGTATCTGAGAGGCAAGCGGCGATTTGTTCTTCGCGTTCGCAAAAAGAGCAACGCGTTCGCGAAGGTTGGGAGATAGTGTGCATCACGATCGCGAGAGGAAGCTCACGTTCGTGTAGAAGGGTGAGCCAGGCTTGCGCACCAGGATTAAGGCTTCGCGTTCGCGGTCATGGGGATGCGTTCATGTAGGCCGAGCTCTATAAGGCATCGCGTTCGCATAAGAGGATTTTCTGGGCATTTGAGTTTTGTGCTTCGCGAACGCGAGGCACTTTCGCATTCGCGAAGAAGGGATACCTGGGCAGATTTAAGCATTTCAAAAACAAGGGTTTGAGTTGACAACACAAATTGATTTTGGGAGCTCGGTGGGAGGTGATTCTTGGAGAAATTTTCAAGTGGGTGATAGGGATTCGAGGCATTCGGAAGTCGTGTCGCGAGTCAAGGGCGTGTTGGAGTAGAGATTTGCGCGGTCTGAGGTAAGTAACACTTCTAAACTTGGTTCTTAGGGTCTGAAACGCCGAATTTACATATTATGCAATTGAGGTTAAGGTGATGCGCATGCTAGGTGATGGGCGGTAGGCGTGCACCATGTAAACTGTGAATAAGTCGATTTTATGGAATTTTGTAGCTACCTTAACTGAATATTTTTACCGTACTCCATGTGTTAGAGCACTTGAGCTATAATTTATGCTATAAATCATGTTTAGGCTATATGTTGGTATTGTTGGGACCCACAGTGGTCGTTCCTTGCTATTGAGTTACTTGTTTAATTGCAGTCATGTACTCAGTATTATCCATCATTTCATATCACATCTCCGTTTCTGTTATTGTGTATTGCCATGTATCGTATCTTTGATTAGGGTTGCTTCGTATGAGCGTTGTGAGTCTGGGGGACGGGAGAGATTGATGATTGGGTGAGGCCGAGAGTCTGATTGTGAGTGATACCTATGGGATCGGGTTGCACGCCGCAACATGTTGTATTTATTATGCCTGGATCTGGATTACGATAGAGTTTGAGCTAAAGGAGCCCCTCCGGAGTCTGCACACCCACAGTGAGCGCAGTTGAATTATATTGAGGGATGGATCTTCCCTGGGCATGGATCTTGCCCCAATCATTTATATTGAGGGATGGATTTTCCCTGGGCTAGATTGGCCTTATACAGTACCGAGTGACTGATATATACATATATATATATATATATATATATATNGCCGTGATCGAAAGCACCTGGATCTGCACACGAGGTGCAGGTTGTAGCGTGAGTACAACCAACTCAAGAAATAACAAATCTAACCTTTGGATTTAAAGTATTGACAAACTTGACAGGTACAATTAAGAATAGAAATAACAATACACAAATGTAGGCATGCTTTCAAGTTCAACAGTTAAAGTCAGTGCAAGTAAGATAGATCAATTCTGAATGATATGAGGAATACGCCTCTTTATAACCACATGTCAATGTACATGTTGTATGTAATGCACTACACTAGAAGCATAGTGTACTACTCTCGGAATACTCAATCACTCAGCATTGTATATGGCCAATCCCCCCCAGGGAATATATATATATATATATATATATATTCCCTGGGGTGGATTGGCCATATACAATGCTGAGTGATTGAGTATTCCGAGAGTAGTACACTATGCTTCTAGTGTAGTGCATTACATACAACATGTACATTGACATGTGGTTATAAAGAGGCGTATTCCTCATATCATTCAGAATTGATCTATCTTACTTGCACTGACTTTAACTGTTGAACTTGAAAGCATGCCTACATTTGTGTATTGTTATTTCTATTCTTAATTGTACCTGTCAAGTTTGTCAATACTTTAAATCCAAAGGTTAGATTTGTTATTTCTTGAGTTGGTTGTACTCACGCTACAACCTGCACCTCGTGTGCAGATCCAGGTGCTTTCGATCACGGCGGTTGCTGAGTTGAGGAGTCCAGACCTTTGGAGATCATTGAAGTTGTTGCTTGGCGTTCGCAGACCTTGACTCTCCTCCCTTATCTTTCATTTTATGTTTCTGTTTTGTTCTCTAGAAGGTGTACCAGACTATATCTTTATGTAGATGCTCATATACTTGGTGACACTCCGATCGGTGACACTCCGGTTTTAGGAGAGATTATGAATTGACATGACTTCCTATCTTGTTTTAAAAGATGTTCTTTAAATTAAACAGTTTTCGTATCTTGCAAAGCTTTAAAGTGTTGGAAATATTTGAGTAGTTGGCTGCCTAGTACTATAATAGTCGTCATCACGATAGGTTGATTTTGGGTCTTGGCACTTAATAAGACGTATAATCTTATCCTAATAGTCGTCATCACGATAGGTTTTTTTATCATTTTCAGAAATCTTAAACTCCTGCTCGACTAAAAGAAAACTCTGTTCCACTTGTCCTACACACCTAGCATATTGATTGTTGTCTGTGTCCTGTGTGTATGAAATCGTATCTTTACTTCTGGCTAATTTATGCAAACAGTGCCTGAAAACTCCACGTATAAGAAAATTTTGTTGAACCAAAAAGAAATGGAGAAAATTTTGTTTTTGTCAGCATAATAAAAGAGTTCCAAACTTCCCGTTCCTGCCCAATTTTCAACTGGTAAACAAAGCTCCAAAGTTGTCTTTACACAATATCAAGCACTAACCAAAAACTAAACAAGAAATAAATAAAAGACCAACAAAATATTTTTATGTGAAGTTGGAAATTATTCTTATGCCTCAGCTTCAATCACGAGTTTTCCATAAAGATTTCAGTAGGTTTAAGGCATCCCCTAAGTGCATCATGCCCGAGTTGGGCTCTTTCATTATCTCCAAATCCAAAAACCCGTCCACGATTTGTGACAACAACAGTGTGGTATAAGCCAGTGCTAATTTGAGATATGTGGTGAGATCTCAAACTCTCGAGGATCCGGGGCCTCAAAACTTTATCTGATGCTCCTCGATCAAGGAAACCGAGGCTACCAAAACCCATCCAACCAAAGCCATAAACAGAACCGTCCTCCACCAGGACAAAAGTTTTCCTCTTACTTGCACAAACCTACCACAATCAATAAATTCAATAGAGGTTAATGACTTAAAAGGGAGGAAAAGGGGAAGACTGGGCAGAAAAAAATAAAGCTAGGCCAAGGCACTGCTGTTTACTTGACAAGCCTTGAATTACTTCCTGTCCTAATAGCCATTTAGTTATTACCCGTGTTTCACACTAGTTTGAGACATTTCGTATTGCTAAGTCGTGCCTTAGCTATGCTGATCTTGTAATATCAACTTGCAAATGTAAGAGAATACCATACCTGAACAGCTAGTTGGCTCTTAAGGCTGGTTAAGAGTGATGGAGTTGTCTTATCAATCTCATCTCCATGCCCCAATGCACCACAGTAACCTTTCCCCCAAGTATACACCTGCAATCGCCGAAGATCGACAGTCAATTAGCGACTTCCTTTTTTGGTTTTTAGTGATAAGTCAACTAAATTTTAGCATTGATCAAATGAAATTAAGCTACCATTTGATTTTAGGTATAATGACTTACATATCCAGTGGAATCCAGTGCCACAACATGCTCATCGCCAGCAGAAACACGAGCCACATAAATGCCCTGCCTACTAAACGACTGGATTGCACGTGGCTGAAGCTCATTGTGCTGTTCTCCGTGACCAAGGCAGAAATTAGTACCCGAACCAAAAGAGTAGAGTGTCCCATCATCACAAACTGCAAGTGCATAACTAGGACCAGCAGCAACCTGAACTACAGAACCAATAGATGCCAGTAGTTCTACACATGTCGGTGTTGGCCTATCCATTGTGTCACCATGACCAAGTTGACCAAGTGAATTTGTTCCACATGTGTAAACATGACCTTGCCTTGTGAGAAACATAGTAAAACTGAGACCTACAGCAACCTGAACCAGTTCCAACAGTAGTGAGCAATGTAGTATTCAAGATAGAAGTTAACAGCAAAATCCCCATGTCTGGTAGTGCCGTGGTTTTGTAAGAGAACCTTTGGCGTGTGGCAGAGTCAGTTTATACCTTTGTACACAAATGGCAAAACTGGAAAAGATTCAAGCAATTTAAATTGCAAGTATACATACTTCTTCTATTGGGTGATGCTAATAGAGAAATAGCAATGCAGAGCTTATTGCTTTTCTTTCTAACATGCAGTTTTACATAGCGCCAAATTGAAGTGCCCCATTGGTTAAGGTCAATTAGAATGCTCAAACTTTTATTACACCAAATTGGACATTGGATCATTAATTAGGTGATGACTGGAACCCGTTGTATCAGTAATTTGGCATTTTAATGTTTATTAGTTTTTAAGATACTAAAGAAAATATCCCAACTTTAAAGACAAAGAACCAGAAATTATTCCAGACCAAGACAAAATGCAGAAGACCGTCACATTCATATTGTTGAAAACTGATCAGCATTAGTTCCTAAACAATGGTTCTCCCAATTTATAATTAAAATTAGTTAGACATTTTGTAGGCGTTGTCCAACATAATCTGTTTTTTCCCTTTTCATAGTCATACTGGAAAAAAGCGTATTTATACTTGTTATATAGGGTACTTCTGAGTTTGGTTCTTATAATACCATTGGTTTCACTTTTAGCCTTCATGTATTCAAAAGATGCGTGTTGAACCATGTTTATCAAAAGCATTTGAAGAAAATGGCACAAAATGTATTGCACCTAAACATAGGAGCAAGAAGGTATATATGTCCGGTGGGAATTTGGATGGTGAAGGCAAAGTATGCAAGCTTCTGATAGAGATGAGAAAGGATGTCCCATTGTCATATCGGGATGGGATGATGGGGCAGGAATGCAGTGGGGGAAGGATTGGTGGGAGTGTGTTGCGGGGCGAGGATAGGCAAGGTTTGGGATTGACGGGGCTGGGATGACTAGATTAGAGGGTGGCAGGGCTGGCTGGAGGACAGGCAGCAGCAGTCAAGCCAACCGACAGGTTTAGGAGACGCTAAGAAAGTGTAGGGGAGGCAGAGTGCTCAATTTCTTCTTTTTCCTTTTTTCCTACTTTAGTTTCTAATTTTTACTATCCCACTTTTTTAGTCAGTTCTGTCATGAGTATGGTTACCAGCAACGCACGAAGGTGTTCCAGTCCCTGTTTTGGGCTGTTCCTTGAATTTCTTTGTTATTCTCCGGTTAAGGCATATCACATTTTTATTATTTTGCCCGTTAAATGACTGAACCTCCCTCAAAACCCAAAGATTTTGAACTTATTTGTTCAGTTGTAAAGAATTCTTCAAATTTGGGCAAAAGTGCAGCTCGCTGCACTAAGCTCTTGCTATGCGCGGGGCCCGGGGAAGGGCTGGACCACAAGAGTCTATTGTTCGCAGTCTTACCCTACATTTCTGCAAGAGGCTGTTTCCACGGCTCGAGCCCATGACCTCTTGGTCATATGGCAGCAACTTTACCAGTTACGCCAAGACCCCCCTCCTCCTAGTTTCATGACTTTAAGTTGCAAATATTTCAAATCAGAGCAGCAAAGAAAAAAGACATTCAAATTATCACATCATTTTTCTTTCCCAGTTCTCCTCCAAAAAAAGAGTAGATCTTGAAGCACTATCGTACTTCAACTTATCAGCAAATTCATGAAAAAGTATCATTTATTCCCAAATTGATCTCCAGCGTTCTCCGTATGTTTGCCCAGCACGAAAGCATTAGTGTTGGTATGGTATCTCTTTATTCTAGTATTCTTATTACCACTTGGTGTTTAATTGTTTTCTTGGTTTTGGTCTTCTTGTTTTATTTTATTGTTATTACTACCTGTTGCCGTAACTTTTTTCAGTCTTTTTTTTAGCTGAAACAGCCTCTCTGCCCTTCTAGGGTACGGGTAAGGTTGCATACATCTTACCCTCCCGACCCCATTCGTAGGAATTCACTGGGTTGTTGTTGTTAAATGTTTCTTCCCAAATTATTCAAGAACTGGCTCCTGATCTTCTTTGTTATCCTTGTGGCACTTTAGTTGTACACAATGTCTATAATTCGAATCTCTATCCTTGTAACGAGGTAATCTCGTCAATTAGTTAGTTGACGTATAAAAAGAAATTTACCTGCTTGCAACGAATGTTTTTCAATGCTTCAACCATCCTAGGCCTGAAGATTGGCCGTCCGATGTCTATATGCCCACAACAGTGTGCAGAATTGTCGCCACATGTGAACACCTACACCAAGAATTTTAAACCTCTTGAATGATAGAACATTCGTTCCTATACTATATATTTTATTCATTGTAGCAAAAGATAAAACGCCGGTTTTTAGCATATCTCTAACAGAGAAAAAGATTCTCCAGCTAAAATGCTCTTTAAGGATTTAAAACAAAAACATAATAGTATGTAACAGACATTGTATGGGCGTTGAACATTCAAGAAACAATACAAATTAAATGGAAGAACCACTGCATGTTCTTTTTTTATTTTTTTGACAGACAAGTATCATAGACCGATCGCTCATGGCTAAAGAGAATATCTGCCTTCAAGGTTAATATGTTTGTTCAAGGGTCGTTTAATTGTTACAAAGAGACACTTGTCTAATACTGGTAGAAGGTTACTTCATTCCATTTGTGCCTCTAATTACTTGAGGGTCACATAGGACATCAGCTAAGATAAGCAGCTTATGCAACCTAATGCGGTAAAGGGATTTCTAAGAAATAGGAAAATTAAGAGTTTTCTCATTGTGAGGGATACCAACCCCGGAAAAGGTTCTCTTTCTATATTTCTGTTTTCCTTTTTTCTCCTTTTTATTCTTTGGTTGTTAGAATAATGTAGGAGATTTATCCTCAACTCTCATAGTTTCTTTCGTCTAAATTAAATCTCTTTCTTTTCATTCTCTCCGGGCAGGGAGATGCATCAAAATGGAGAGCAAACTAGGTAAAAAGACACTATGGTTAACAGAGTAAATAAACTTGCCACAAACAACATAACATGAAACACACACAAATGTCATTATTTGAGGCAAACAGGTTCGGTATAACTAAACCACCCTTAAGCAAACATATTAACCATGAAGATATTATATCTAGCTCTACATTTAGTTTTATACTCGCAAGCAAAAAAAATCAGAGTAATCTTTACTTATCATGCATGCAAGAAACAAAGTGCACATAGAAGGTAAATTGCCGTAATAGAAATAGGAGAAGTTGATTGTATATGACAGTTTTCTAACCTGTCCGGACCCTGTGACAAAAGCAGCATGATTATGAGAAGCTGAAACTTGGGCGACTTGCACGGGAAGAGGAAAGCTAATTCGAGTAAATTCCACACACTGAGTTGTTTCAGGCCCATGACCAAGGACGCCGCATAAACTGGAACCACATGAGTATACTGTTGATCCTTTGATTAGCAATGTGTGATACCTGCCACTCCTAATTTGCATCTGTCAATAACACGTTACAGTAAGTAACCACAATAGATGAAGTCCCCGCCCAATATTATCCTAGAAAACTGATTAATTAAAATCTCAAGATATTAAACTCAGAAAGATAGAAATCAATCAGTCAATCCAACTAATCCTCAAACATAAAATAGTGAGATCGGCTCTATGATTCATCTATATCCATTCTGTTCTATTTGGTCCAATTAATTTACACTACTAAATAATTTATCTAAACATTGCATACAAGTCTCTAACCAAACTAAAAGGACACCCTTCAGACACAAATGCACCCACTTTTGACTGCTATATCTGAAGCAGAGAAATCATGTACTCCTTCCACAAGCATATCTGACTAACATAAAACTAGTTTCTTAAAACATTTCATCGATCCATGCACCCAAGAGTGTGGCCTAGTAGTCAATAATTTGAATTGAGAACCATGAAGTCTCAAGTTCAAATCCCAACGAAGGCGAAAAACAATAGGTGACCTCTTCTTATCCTTGGTGGATAAAGTTACCGGGTGGGAGGTAACATGTATTCCGTGGAGTCGAAGTGCGTGCAAGCTGGCCCATACACCACGGTTGTCCACAAAAAAAATTCCATCCATCCATATGCATGTATCTGTATGCCTATGTGTGTGTACTTTGATAATTAATATTCCATCCATATATTTATTATTCCAGAATAGGAACAACAACAACAACAACAACAACAACATACCCAGTAAAATACCACTAGTAGGGTCTGGTGAGAGTAGAGTGTACGCAGACTTTATCCCTACCCGAAAAGGATAGAGAGGTTGTTTCCGGGAAACTCTCGGCTCAACAAGAGAGACAATAATAGCATAAAAGAAACAAAAGAAAGGTATGTAACAAGTGAAAGAAGGACAATAACACAAAACTATGGAAAATAACAATGTGGACACAACATAGACCGCTAACAAACCTAAACAAAACTCTATATCCGGTACAAAGAGGAAAGAACTCTCAACTACCCCTAGCCTACCACAGCATTAATTCCAAGGAAGTGACACTTAAAATAAAGAATTATTATAGTTTTCCAAGAAATAGTACATTGCCTGCAGAGGTTGCAACCGTATCAGAGGACTGTTCCAAACCTTGCAAGAACCTCAAAAGGCGCTTCCAATTGTCATTACAGCGCCCGAGCAGCTCTTTCTGAGCATCACAATGCAGAGAGGCATAAAAAGGATGCATCCAACAAAGCTGAAACACAGCATAATCTACCAAAGACTTAAACTTTTGAGGAACCAAACTGTGGGTTCCCCTAAAAGTCTTTGAAGTTAGCTCCAAACATATTAAATCAATAGCACCTAATCGACCTGACATCAATATTTCAAGAACCAAATGTACTGGCAAATCCTCCATTGATGCTGACCTCAAACGATCCCCCATTTTAGCCCACAACAAAAAGAGAAATGACCCCGAATAGCTTAAAGATCAAATTTTTAAACGAAAACGGAAACAATTGAGACAATTTATGAAGAAAAAATCAGATTTAAGAAAAATTGAGTAGGAAAATGAGGGATTAAATGTTAAAATCTTATTACTTAAGTTGAAATAAATCATCAGAAGTGAGAACCCCAAGCTCAAACTTGAATAAACAAAACGAAATCAAAAAAAAAATCTTACAAATAACTAGAAAACCGACTAAAAACCCACCAAAATTGAAACTTTCTCAACCTAAATTGGAGCAAATAACGGATCTAATAAAACTGAAAGAGAGAAAATTGTGGGGACCTTAACAAACAAGAAATTTAAGGCAAGTAGGTAAGAAAGAGTCTAATAGTGGAATCTTTAAATAGAAGTGGAGAAAGAGGAAAGCGACTATTGAAGCTTTTTATTTTTCGGTGCCAATTAACTTAGCCTTTGCCGAAATGCTGACTGAATATAATAATAATAAAGATTAAAGAATTAAAGATTAACAAGCAAGGTAGAGAAAATGTCCAACTTGGAAAGACCAAAGTTACAGGCGAAAACTTCTCTTTATCTTCTGCTTGCTTTATGGCCACATTTCCACTCTGATTTTATTCTTTTTTTTATTTATTTATTATTTGTTTGTTTTGATTTGGTCAAAAAAAATGCTCTGAAACTATTTGATTGAGAGCTGGTGCTCTTTGTTATCTTGTTATGTTGTCGTCATATACAAGTACATTTTTTCTACGTGGGCCAATCACCGCATCCCACGTAGGATATTTTTGTGAAATTCTGTGTCAGTGGACATTGCAGAAACAGATGTACTCCACAAGAGAGGCGCGAGAGCTACAGTTCAGCTGGTGTTACTTGGGACTTGCCGTTGGGTTTTTTAAGCTATTACGGCTTAAAATAGGATGATTGACCTGAAATTTTGCAAACATATCCAAAATGACATTACGAACATATTTTAACTATCGAAATTCCATTCCGACCTCGATAACCTATTTTTTACTGTCGACCAGAAATCGTCAAAAACTAACTTTCGCCAATTCAAGCCTAATTCTACACCGGACATCACAAAATTATTCCGGACACACTCTCAAGTCCCAAATCACCTAACAAAGCTATCCGAGCCATAAAATTCGCATTCCGAGGTCGTTTACCAATAAGTCAACTCTCAGTTGACTTTTCCAACTTCAAGGCTATTTTTAAAGACTAAGTGACTAATTCTGATGATATCCATTCCGATTTCAAGCCTACCAACTCTAACACATCAATAACAATATAACCAACCTATGACAAGTCAATAGCAGCAATTATGATACAGATTCTACAGAACTACCGACCAAGTCGTTACAAGCATGCATTAGCAAACACTCATTAGAAAATTACATACTGCACAACAAAAATTTAAGTATGTTTAGTCTGAAGTTTTAGCAAATGAACTAAAAAACTTCAACATGTTTAGACTGAAGTTTCGGATAAAACTCATGAAAAACTGTAGACTGCAGGACAAAAGTTCAGCAAGTGTTGGTATGAAATTTTAGCAAATGAACTAAATAACTTCAGCATGCATAAGCATGAAGTTTTAGATTCAACGTGAAACAACGTCATGCTACATTAGCATGAAGTTTTAGCTTCAACATGAAACAACTTCATGCTATATTAGCATGAAGTTTTAGCTTGTATTTGATTAAAACTTCATATTTCTAACGTGAAACAACTTTTTATTTATATCCTTTACATATTAAATTTGAAGTTTTTAAAAGTTTTTTAAGATCTATAAGTTAAAGCTCCAAACTATATCTGTCAAACAACTTTACGCAAGTGTGATTCTGAAGATGAATCTCGTTCAAGTTTCTGGGTTTTTTTATAAAGCTGATGAGAAGAGAGGAGGAGATCTTTTCTCACGAATGAGGCTGCAGATCATGCGTTTAATGCGCGATGCAGGTTTTATATCTTTTGTCAGGGGTAAAATTGACATATTATTATGATATTTTTTGTCAGTTGACTATCAAATTAATCTATATTTATATTATTATAAAAGCACAAATAATTTATGTTAAATGTTGAACGACTAAAATAACCTCGAAATGTTGATAGACTTCTATGACCTTAAATATTTATATAACTTGAGGATATAATTGTAAATCACCAAAGGTCGAAATCCTTTTCCATTTAAACTACACTTGACAAGCCTACAAAGTATATTATGGGTCAAACTAACTTAGATTTTATTTGAATATGTGCTTCAACGTGGATATTAAGCACAATTACGGAAGAATAAAAAAAATTGAACATAAATTGAGAATTCAAGCCTATAAAGTATATTTTGGGTCAAACTAACTTAGATTTTATTTGAATATGTGCTTCAACGTGAATATTGAGCACAATTACAGAAAAATAAGAAAAATTGAACATAAATTGAGAATTCACTATTATGACCACTTTGAGAATATTCTGCTCACGAGTATTCAAGTGATGCTACCCTTTTTTTTTTTAATTGTTATTAAATTTTATACATAGGAGTAACAATTAAGAATATCTATTCAACTGAAATTTTATAACTTTCTATGCACTTTGTAATATTTCACACCTCTTCAGTTGAATTTCCTTTAATGTCAAGGAAATTTAACAACTTATACATAATTTTAAAAAGTAGTTGTGCTCTATTTTTAAATATAATTTTTAAACGAAAGAGATTTACATGAATCTCATTCTTTTAACCTTGCTCCGCCACCATCACTACAGATATTCGAGTGTCACAAAAAATAGAGAATAATTATATTAAAAGCATGAACAACAATGTTGATTGATAAAATATACTTTAATAATTAAGTTCATATGGAATAAAATTGTAATAATATAAAGTTTGACTTCAATTGAAATTTCACCTACTATTTTGAAATGAAATATCATCAACGAATTCAAATATGCAAGGGAAACTTTATGCTGGATCATAAAACGTTACACTCTTTGGTTGAAAATAGAAATAAACCATAATAGCCGGTAAATTTATGATAGACTTAGAATAGATGAAAAAAGCGAACAAGGCATGATGAAAATATTAGATTACGTGAAGATTATCTATGGACAATATATCCTCCTATTCTTCTATGATTTGGAATTTGAATATAAGCTGTCATATTTGATTTTTTCTTCTTATTCAAATTATGTATTATTTCAATTACAAGGCTTTTTAACGTGAAAACAATTCTAGAGTTACTTAAATTCTAAGATTTTATTTTCTCTGAATAAAAAGATCACCTCCTAACATCATGCTAAAATATTGATAGGTATTTTGGTGTCCGAAAAATAGTTTACAAGTAAACAAATTGCTAAAATATGATCCAAACAATGAACGACCACATCACTTTTTTTTATAAAAAAGGGAAGGAAAATAAGTATATATAGGTACACATGTCATACTCATATCTGAACACAATACACTATCTTATGCATGAGGAAATATACTCGTGAATAAGGCACATGACTTTGAGTTAAATTAATCAAATTTAGAGTTGAATTGGATTAATATCTAAATGACTGAATATGACTTTCATATACCTTAATCGTTATGGTTTAACTAAATTAAAGAAAATCAGTGAATATCACGAAAATAATAGTAAATATTGTTGAATTCTTTCAATGCTTAAAACTTTAATCGTGTAACTGTGTGATTGTAGAATTCTTAATTCCATATTGACCTTTGATTGTGTCAAAACATTATTAATGAGTTGGTTTGGATTATATACTATATTTTAAGGAATTGATCGTTGAACATCGTACATGTTATTAGTTTTATAATATCTATGCAATTGAAAGTTTATTACTATGGAACGTGCATGGTAATATTGCCACCGGATCATCGTGCATCGCACGAATGTAGAGACTAGTCTATATTATTATAAAAGTACGAATGTTAGGAAGCTAAATATTAAGTGACGAAAATATCCTCAAAAAGTTGATCGACCTTTTTGCCCTTTAAAGTTAATATTTCCTTTATGTAGCAATTTAATGATGGGTATAAATATAATTTTGGGTTTGGACTTGTCACGACCCGAAATTCCACCTTCCAGGGCCGTGACTGCGTCCAACGTTGAAGCCGCTAGATCAGCCAACGTACACAATATTTGACCTCGATAGAACAACGTAACAGTATTTAAAAACCATTAACCTTCAAACAGTTACTGAAATAACTCGAACTCCTTAATGTTCAACCTTTACCGAAAACATCCCGCANATTATTGCCTCAATTTATATTCTAACCATGATTAGCACAAAAATCTAACTACACTCGGGTTAGTCATCTATGCACTGCCGGATTTTTTTTAAATAAAAAATTAACTTGATAATATTTCACTTCAATAGAACTTAATTACAAATATTGAGACCAAAACACAGCAGGAATGTTACTACATAAAATTTGATTTTTTGGCGTTATTGCTCATTATTAGGATTAGTCTTTTCTTTGATCTTCTTATTTTGTAGAAATCATAATGGACATGTGTATTTTCAAGCATGTGTTTATAATCAAAATTCAACTTTCACCATAGACAATGAAGGATATCCTCTTAAATATATCAGGAAATAATTGTACATACACATGTGTATTGCAATGACAANGATATAAATATAATTTTGGGTTAGGACTAAATTACCTTTTTCTGTTGGGATTCAAATATAAAGTTTCCCTTCAAAGAAATAACTCCATAACTGCATAAAATTATAACATTTAGAATTATAATATTACTTATATTAGAAATGTTGGCAAAAATTTTCTACGAGCGTGTAAAAAGATTTTTCATATGTTATATACAAGCCTTAATTGGTCATAATTTTGTTATTTATCATAATCAGTTTGTATGTGTATAATTGTAGAAATCTTAAAAATTCATTTCTTGTCTCAAATTTATATAAGAACTCCTTCGTACTCATTCTAATCAAATAATTTGGTTTCAACTAAGCAATTGCTCTTTAAACTCTAAGATATCAACCCATTCAAACCAAAATAAAAGTAAGACAAAAAAATTTCTTCAAGCTATAGTTATTGCCTCAATTTATATTCTAATCATGATTAGCACAAAAATCTAATTACACTCGGGTTAGTCATCTATGCACTGCCGGATTTTTTAAAAATAAAAAATTAACGTGATAATATTTCACTTCAATAGAACTTAATTACAAAAATTAAAACCAAACACACATCAGGAATGTTACTACATAAAATTTGATATTTTGGCGTTATTGCTCATTATTAGGATTAGTCTTTCCTTTGATCTTCTTATTTTGTAGAAATCATAATGGACATGTGTATTTTTAAGCATGTGTTTATAACCAAAATTCAACTTTCACCGTAGACGATGAAGGANTTAACAATAGGAAATCTAATAATAACAAAGCAACTAATGTATTATAAGGGATAAAATACCAAATATCATATATAAAGAGTATTAGCTATGGTACGATTATATCTTCTTTTTCCACTAATACATATATCATTCGCAGATTGGTTCAGATAATAGTGTCGAATTATTTCAAAGTCAAGTATTATGTAAGTATAATAACATTTGAAGAGTATGAATATCAAAAAAAATTGTGATCGAATATCAACGTACAATTATTATCGTGCAACGCACGTTCATAAAAATTAGTATATTATTATAAAAGCACGGATATTTTACGCTAAATATTGAACGACAAAAATATCCCCAAAATATCAATCGGCTTTTATGCCCTTAAATATTTGCAAAATTTAAGGCTATAATGGTAAAGTATCCAAGACTAGAGTTCTTTTTTGATTTAAACTACACACGCTACAAAGTTGATATTGGGTATAATTCTTTTTGGACTTAATCGTTATCACAGCTAAATATGCATGGTTTAGAGGATAGTAGTCTAATTGTTTTAGGACAACTATATGTATGGTTCAGTTATTCTCTGGTCTACGTTTCCATGAATCCATGTAGAAAAGGTATAAGCCAACTATTCCTATAAAAGAGGTTATTGTTTCACATTATTATTCATATAATAACTTTCTGGTGCAGATATTTTCAAAGTATAAAATCGCATACATCTCTCCCGTAAGTTCCAAACCAATAAGTAGTATACATAATATACTTCACGTCCTTGCATCATATATTTACAAAAAATTACAGCTTATAATTGGCTATAAGCATGTCAAAAAGTTTTTCTTTTTGTTTCTTTTGACGCTCTTCCAATACGTATTTATGTGCTAATGAAGGATGATCGTCCGAACATGGTTTGGTGTTCCTTTCTTTTTATTCCTTTATTTCTTAATGTTGAAATCTTTAGTTTATGGGATTTAGCTATTGGATGTAAATTGTGGTGTTGCCTAGAAAGAAGCAAAGTTCTCTAAGGGTATTTATTAGTTTTCTTTTCTATTTTCTTTTTCAAAATTGAGTAATTCTTTAGTTTAGGGTCATGTATATGATTTAGATCGCGTCAATGACTATTTTTGTCATGTTCTCAATAAACGTGCTTTGATTTGGTGTTTTATATATGGCATTGTATATACTCTTTTATTGGTAATGCTTACCATCCAATAACAAATTACTTGTGTGATTACAAGGAGCTGGGCCAAGATGGACAACAAGTATTATTTCTCTTTCCAGTTGAAGTTATTGGAAAAATTGTTTGTGGGATTGTGAGTGGATAAATAACCAACGCGTTCTTCTTTCTTACATGTTTCTCATGTGATCTAGAACTAACTAGCAGTTTGTTTGCAATCACTTATATTCTTTTTTTGCCATTTAGATCTCCATGTTGATGGTTCTCTCTCTAAGTTACATTAATTCAAATCACTTTTGCGACTAACCATGGAACTCCATATGACAACTTTAAGGCTACTTATTGACGTGAATTTTTTTGCCCGGGATATATTAACTATTGTAACGACCTGGTCGGTCGTTCCGTAGAAATTGCATTTTAATTGTTGTCATTGACTTGTCATAGGTTGGTGATAATGTTTATGATGTATTAGAGTTGATAGGCTTGAAATCGAATGGTTGTAGTGAGAGTTCAGTCAATTAGCCTTTAAAAATAACCTTAAAAAGAGAGAAGTCAACTAAGAGTTGACTTATTGGTAAACGACCTCGGAATGTAGATTTTATGGTTCGAATAGCTTCGTTAGGTGATTTGGGACTTAGAAGTGTGTTCAAAATAATTTTGTGATATCCGGTGTAGAATTAGGCTTGAATTGGTGAAAGTTAGTTTTTGGCGATTTTGGTCGGCAGTGGAAAATAGTCTATCGGGGTCGGAATGGAATTGCGACAGTTGGAAAAGGTTCGTAATGTTATTTTGGACTTGTCTGCAAAATTTCAGGTCAATCGGAGTTGTTTTGAATAGTTTCGGCATCGTTGGTGGATTTTAAAAATATCAAAGATCTTAGGCTTGAATTCGATGTAAATTTGGTGTTTTGATGTTAGTTTTGGTGTTTTGAGAGTGCAACTAAGTTTGAATGATCATATGTGAAGTGTTGGTATATTTGGTTGAGGTCCCGAGGGGCTCGGGATTAATTTCGGGTGATTAACGGAGTCAATTAGGCTTAAAAACACTGTTGGTTTTCTGGTTTTTGCACATCAGTAATTCCTTCACTGCGATCGCGAGGGAATTGATGCGATCGCGGAGAGTTAATTGGGGGCAGGCACATTTTTTCTGTGCGATCGCGAAGGTTAGTCTGCGATCGCAGAGTAAGGGGCAGTGTGATCGCGTGGGTTGAGCTGCGATCGCGTAGAGGAAGTTGGGGCGCGTGGGGTTGCTGGCAAATGCACTGTGCGATCGCGTGCACAGTGTTGTGATCGCGGAGGCCAAACTGAGGAACACTGTGCGATCGCAGGGGAAAAGCTGCGATCGGAGAGCAATTAACTGGGCAGTATTTAAATATTTCCTCCGCGACTTAAACCCCTTTTTACACCATTGTTGTACGAAAAAGAGCTTTTGGGGGCGATTTTGAAGAGGAAAATTCGTGTTCTTCATAAAGGTAAGTATTTTGATCATTAAAACTCGATTATGGATGATTATAGAACATTAAACCAGTGTAAATTCATGAAAAATCAGTATCAAAATTGGGTTTTAGGGCTTGAGATTATGAGACCTTCAAGGGTCGATTTGAGGGGTCACACGAACTCCGATTTTGGTGTTCTTTATATGTACGGACTAGTGAGAGGACGAAGAACATTTTGGTATAAAAATTTCTAAGTTTCACTACGTGGGCCCGGGGGTCAGGTTTTGACCGGTTTCGGATTTTTGAGTTAAATTTGATATCTTTCGATTGGAAATTGTTCCTTAAGCACATATTGATGATAAAAAACTGAACTTGGTAGATTTGGAGCCTTCGGAGGTTGATTCGAGAGGCAAGTGCATTGCGGAATAATTTCGGGCTAGTTTTGAGGTAAGTAATGTCTTTAAATCCTGTCTTGAGGGTATGAAACCCCGGACTATGCACCCTTTCACGGGTTTTAAAATAAAAAGGTGGAAACTTTAGAACATGTTTCCTATTTAGGAAACTATTGAGTTGCGAAACCGATTTTAAGCCTTTGCTTAATTAGTATTTATACATTATGATATATTTTGGGTTGTAAGCCGTGTTTGGGGCCTAGTGCCGACTTGTTTACCCTTCGGGGGTTATGTTTTACTATTTTCCTCACTGATATGTTATGATTTTTCACTCAGTCTTTTCTGTGAAATTGTTTTGACACTCAGAGTATTTTGATACTACTTCTTGAAAATGAAATACTGTTTTTGGGTCGAGAACCCGGTATATTTATGGCCTGAAGGGCAAATTGAGAGTGTCTGACTGAGTGAGGCTGCTGGCCTATATTGGGATGATATGATATGAGTGAGGCTGCGGGGCCTATATTGTGTGTGATTTATGTCATGCTTTGGCTTATTATAGCGCTTGGGTTGTAGGAGCCCCTCCGGAGTCTGTAACACACCCCCAGTAAGCGACGGTACCTATTGAGTGATGCCTGATGGGCAGAGTGAATGTGAGGTTGCCCGATGGGCAGAGTGATTGTGAGGTGGCCTAATGGGCAGAGTGATTGTGAGGTTGCCTGATGGGCAGAGTGATTGTGAGGTTGCCTGATGGGCAAAGTGATTGTGAGGTTGCCTGATGGGCAGAGTGAATGTGAGATTGCCTGATGGGCAGAGTGATTGTGAGGTTGCCTGATGGGAAGAGTGATTGTGAGGTTGCCTGATGGGCAGAGTGATTGTGAGGTTGCCTGATGGGCTGATACTGAAAGAAATTGTTACGAGAAATGATTATGGCCCGAGAGGCAATTTATGAAGATTTTTACTGAGTTTTCAAACTATGATTTACTTCGTTTTCTATCTAGTTTTACTGAGAATTTTATTGAGATATACTGATATTGCACTTGTTTTCAAGGGATTTCTGGAAATCGATTTCGAACCCATTATTTGATGAATACTACATGGTGACTTGGTATTTTACTGGTTTGTGGAATTGTGTACATGTTATGTGTGTTTATATTACTCAGACTGTGATTTATTTTCATTACTACTGAGTTGGCGTACTCATAAAGACTCCCTGTGCCTCTGTGCACAGATTCAGGTGACGGTTCGGAGCAGTAGCTGTCTTAGTTCGTTAGCAGTTGTTTACGGGATTTCGAGGTAGCTGTCCAGCGTCCACAGCTTCTCCACTTCCCTTCCTTATTATGTTTTTAGCATTTGACTCAGAGACACATATTATAGTTTTAGAAGAGTTAGATTTATTTCCATAGATGCTCATGACTATTGACTCCAGTTCTTGGGAGGTTGTTTAGAATATTATGGGGACGCTAAGACTTAATTATATTATTTGATGTCAAAATTGAACAAAAGCATAGTAATGTGATGGTTGGCTAGCCTAGTTCCACGATAGGCGCCATCACGGCCTGTTAGGATTTGGGGTCGTGACAAGTTGGTATCAGAGCTCTAGGTTACATAGGACTCAACGGTCATGAGAAGGTTCAGTAGAGTCTTGCGGATCGGTACGGAGACGTCTGTACTTATCTTCGAGAGGCTGCAGAACCCTGAGGAAAAATTCCACACTCTTGAATTCTTGTCGTGCAAATCCATTTTTATTCATCCAAAAGCGTAACTCTTTGAATTCTTCTCATGTATTCGAATGCGCACGCGAGCGCTTGGTATCAGTTGTGCGTCGGCGGCTTGTGACTTCCATGGGTGAGATGTGATTTTAATATGTTAATAATGGGCCAGTCAGAAGGACTTGAGGCCGGATGTTATTTTTTTGTGGCTTGAGTAGCGAGATTTCAATTGGGTGAGCACATGCGTTGGGGGACTTATATGTCCCTGGTGTCCTATTGATGGAACTTTGTGACTAGATGGCTACGTGGTGAGTGTGATTGGATAGTTAGATGTATTCAGGTTGTTTGATTGTGACCAAAATGAATTGGCGGGAGATGTGGCAAGAACCATTGAGTATTTGACTTCTGTCTTGAGTTAGACTATGACCTCGAGTTGGGAGTGTATCGAAGGACCTCTCGTGTAGCTTAGTTGTGGAGTGAAGTGGATTTTCTTGTTATGTTCTGAGTTCTAGTGGTGTCCCTGGGCTGATCGGTGCCCCAGCAACGTTCATGTATTTGATTAACGGTGTGTTTCAGCCGTGTTGGCACTTCTTTGTTATTGTACCCATTGATGGCATCCTGGCGTACTCCCGTAGCCAAAGGTAGCATACTCGGCATTTGATGATGGTATTACAAGGATATAGGGAGGAGAAGCTTGTGCGAAGTTCTCCAAGTGTGAATTGTTGGCTCAGTTCAGTAGCATTCTTGGGACACGTGGTGTCCAGTGACGGTATCCATGTGGTCAGACGAGTGTGTGTAGAGCTTCCAGAAGCTCAAGAATTCCTTGACCACAACCCCAGTGTTAGTATTGCCATCAGCTTCAGGTTCTTATACCGCTTAATGGGATGTCTTGGGGGCAAGCAATGGTTGTGTTCTACTGTAGGAAGATATAGTGATTGTGTGACAGCTATGATTTTCATAAGTATATTGGGAGATATCATTTTGAGGTTAAGCAGGTAGGGGTATCTCCTGCGGGTTGCCTTGAGGTGTGTGACCCTTATGTTTATCTGTAGTAAGTTCTCTCTATCAGTAATGATGTATGTTGTAATTTGAGTTTAGATCGCTTGTGGGAGTTGGCATGACCATTACAATGGTGGATGCGAGATTTGCATTTGATTTGAGTGTTAGATTGTTTGGGTCGTATGAGCGTATGAAGGATTTAGTTGAACCTCACCACAGTATGGTGGCAATGATAGTGTATGGGCATCGTGAGTTATTGGTTGTCTTGATCTTTGGCTTTGAGCCAAGTGGGGGAGTTCGTTATTGATAAGTTGATTACAGGATTATGTGTTGAATTGGTTTCGGTTCGAGGTATGTTGGTGAATCAATTATGACCTACAGAGGTGGGGTCTGGGAATGACTCGAGTGATGGAAATTTCTTCGATACAGGTTGTAATGTACTTTACGGATAAGGGAATTTATTGAATGATTGAGTTGTAGTTGAAAGTGTAGTGTGTGAAATGTATGAGTGTGCTTGTTGCTTAAGGTGTGGATTACTTTCCTAGCATGTGGTTTGCAAGCGGGGCCAGGTCGTTTTATTTACTTGGTTAGTGTAATTGAAATTGCGTAGAGTAAATGACGTTCGAGAATGGTTCAGACGAATTCAAGGTTATATGTAGCGATCGAGGATCTTCAAGGTGTGAGAAGGGCTAGAACTGAGATTTACGGGGAAGGTGTCAAGGCTTGTGGTGTATTTGCATTATCATGGATTCTATCCATCAGTATCAGGAAAGTGAAGGTAATGACTTTAAATTCGCAGGAAGTCTCTTCAGGGTAAGTATTTCTAATGGGGTGCGTTTGGGGGACATTTGAGGGAGTACTCAACGGCTTATGAGCCATAGACTGTATATTTTATGCTCGGGTTTCGTGCGGTGAGTCTAGATTGAGAATTTCGGTATTATGGCAAGAAGAAGTATCAATTCGAAGGTAAGTCATAAGGAACTTGAATGAATAGGACATCTTGGTAGTAGGTCGGATCGACATGATAAACGATAAGGGATATGATTAGTTCTGTGTGTGTTATGAAGTAATGAGTTGTTACAGGTGTTTCTTAGCAATTCTCTTGGGATTTGGTGGCATGCGTAGCTTGGTTGAGTTAGAAGGATTCAGTCTTGGCGGTTTGGTGTTGTACAAATGTGATTAGGGAGTTCTTGATGGTTTCTACCACAATTAGAGATGTATATTTCTATTGGCGTGAGGGCCATGTGATGTATAGTGATTTTGCTTCTAGATGGGATCAACTGGAAAGTTCTTGGCTAGTTGGGTACGTAGTTGTTTGTTGCTAGGAAGGGACCATGAAGTTATCATATTTATCATAGGATTGCATGGCGTATGCGATATTTTGTGTATAGTGGAGAGTGGCATATGTGAGGTCACGGTTCAGTTCTGGAAGGAAGATCAGAACTGGTAGTTTCAGATGACTAGGTAGGTGATACCACCATTGGGTGGCTTGATGAGGGTATACATTCCAAAAAGGGCAATGGGTTTGAATAAGGGTGCTTCATTGGTGTTACGACGCTCTTTTGTTGGATCGACTGTTGATATTCGAGTTTGTTCGGGGGCACAGAATAATTTTAGGGGTATCCCTTGTGGAAGGATAAAGTATTAGAGACATGTTATATATTCGAGTGGTGAAATTGGGATTAGATATAGTGATTGGTGTGCCTCATGGATTTTGAGACTGGCATTTTTCATGAACATTGTAGTTGTGAACTACGAGGATGCGAGCAAAGCTAGTCAGGTGTTAGTATATGTCATGATTCAGTCTTTATGAACGTTCAGGGAGTTATCTACCTGTTGTGGGTGACCAGAGTTGACTTAGAGTTATTGGTAGGCCAATATGGGTGTGTGGTCTATACAGAGTCGGAATTGTTGACTCCGAATTGCTATTTTTGAGGGATGTACCATTTGGTTGTCACTGAGTCTATTTGTGTTTTGGAGTGATCTATGAGTTATCTTTCGGCGTTTCGAGGAGTTGTGATCGTTGGTTATATATGTGCATAAGGTGTAGTTCTATCGGGGGCTTTATTATCTAGATTTGAGCGAGGTAAGCAACTGGGTGTTGTAGGATTGAGATGTGTTGGTTACGTTCTTTCTGGTTCGGGTGGCATGGTATCGTCCGATTTCCCCGTGGTTATGGCAATGCACTTTGAGTAATTGATGTCGAATTTCGCATGGTTATGGATTTTGAGCAGGGTGGCTTGGAGTATTTCATGTGGTCCAGCGGTTGGATGGGATCACGCATGTAGCAGAGTTGAAATGAGGGATGATCTTGGTGTCGGATTTGTGTGATATGGTTTCACGAGGTGTATCAGGCTTTTAGCATGATGTGGTAATGGCAAGACAAATGGCAGGATAGTCCTCTCGTGTGAGTCATCTCTATTTTATGAATTGAGCTCTTAGGATGCTGTTATTGAGTGCACGAGTTGCACAAGTTATGGCTCTGGATGGTATAGTGGTATTGATGATGATCAGACAAATGGTTACTAGTTCCTGTGTGTTCCTTTCATCATTGGCAGTACATGAAAGTGTTAGAGCGAGGCATGGTTTGATAAGAGGGTATGTACCGGTATTAGGTTGTTTGAACAGCTATTGTGGTTAGGAGTCATCGCTATGAGTGGTTGAGCCACGCAGTATATTATGTGATTTCATCTTGGGTTACAGATATGACTTGCACAGTGTGCCCAGACTTATTCAGTCTATAGTTGTGGGGATTGGGACTTGTAAATTATTTCGGAAGTGGAAACTCGGTTTTAAGGTTTATGGGTCAGGATTTGATAATGAAATTTCAGTTATGTTGTGTTATTAGACCTATATGGGGTAGAGTGATGTGGGATCACCTCTGAACATGTGCATGGTAGGTTACACAGCAATTTGGTGGTGTGTGGAACAACTCTGGAAACGTTCGAGGACGAACGTGTGTTTAAGTGGGGGAGAATGTAACGACCCGGTCAGTCATTCCGTAGAAATTTCATTTTAATTGTTGTCATTGACTTGTCATAGGTTGGTGATACTGTTTATGATGTATTAGAGTTGATAGGCTTAAAATCGAATGGTTGTAGTGAGAGTTCAGTCAATTAGCCTTTAAAAATAGCCTTTAAAAGAGAGAAGTCAACTGAGAGTTGACTTATTGGTAAACGACCTCGGAATGCAGATTTTATGGTTCGAATAGCTTCATTAGGTGATTTGGGACCTAGGAGTGTGTTAAGAATAATTTTGTGATGTCCGGTGTAGAATTAGGCTTGAATTGGTGAAAGCTAGTTTTTGGCGATTTCGGTCGGCAGTGAAAAATAGTTTATCGGGGTCGGAATGGAATTCCGACAGTTGGAACAGGTTCGTAATGTTATTTTGGACTTGTCTGCAAAATTTCAGGTCAATCGGAGTTGTTTTGAATAGTTTCGGCATCGTTGGTGGATTTTAAAAATATCAAAGTTCTTAGGCTTGAATTCGATGTAAATTTGGTGTTTTGATGTTAGTTTTGGTTTTTTGAGAGTGAAACTAAGTTTGAATGATCATATGTGAGGTGTTGGTATGTTTGGTTGGGGTCCCGAGGGGCTCGGGATTGATTTTGGGTGATTAACGGACTCATTTGGGCTTAAAAACACTGCAGGTTTTCTGGTTTTTGCACAGCAGTAATTCCTTCACTGCGATCGCGAGGGAATTGATGCGATCGCGGAGAGTTAATTGGGGGCAGGCACATTTTGTTCTGTGCGATCGCAAAGGTTAGTCTGCGATCGCAGAGTAGGGGGAGCCCAAGGCAGTGCGATCGCGTGGGTTGAGCTGCAATCGCGTAGAGGAAGTTGGGGCGCGTGGGGTTGCTGGCAAATGCACTATGCGATCGCGTGCACAGTGCTGCAATCGCGGAGGCCAAACTGAGAAACACTATGCGATCGTAGGGGAAAAGCTGCGATCGCGGAGAGCAAATAACTGGGCAGTATTTAAATATTTCCTCCGCGACTTAAACCCCTTTTTACACCATTGTTGTACGGAAAAGAGCTCTTGGGGGCGATTTTGAAGAGGGAAATCCTTGTTCTTTATATAGGTAAGTATTTTGATCATTAAAACTCGATTATGGATGATTATAGAACATAAAACCAGTGTAAATTCATGGAAAATCAGTAGAAAAATTGGGTTTTAGGGCTTGAGATTATGAGACCTTCAAGGGTCGATTTGAGGGGTCAAACGAACTCCGATTTTGGTGTTCTTTATATGCGGACTCGTGAGAGGACGAAGAACATTTTGGTATAAAAATTTCTGAGTTTCGGGACGCGGTCCGGGGGTCGGGTTTTGACCGGTTTCGGATTTTTGAGTTAAATTTTATATCTTTCGATTGGAAATTGTTCCTTAAGCACATATTGATGATAAAAATCTGAACTTGGTAGATTTGGAGCGTTCGGAGGTTGATTCGAGAGGCTAGCACATAATTCCGGGCTAGTTTTGAGGTAAGTAATGTCTTTAAATCCTGTCCTGAGGGTATGAAACCCCGGACTATGCACCCTTTCACGGGTTTTGAAAGAAAAAGGTGGAAACTTTGGAACATGTTTCCTATTTAGGCGACTATTGAGTTGCGAAACCGATTTTTAAGCCTTTGCTTAAATAGTATTTATACATTATGATATGTTTTGGGCTGTAAGCCATGTTTGGGGCCTAGTGCCGATTTGTTTACCCCTTGGGGGATGTTTTTACTATTTTCCTCACTGATATGTTATGATTTTTCACTCAGTCTTTTCTGTGAAATTGTTTTGACACTCAGAGTATTTTGATACTACTTCTTGAAAATGAAACATTATTTTGGGTCGAGAACCCGGTGTCCTATGGCCTGAGGGAAAAATTGAGAGTGTCTGATTAAGTGAGGCTGCTGGCCTATATTGTGAGGATGATATGATATGAGTGAGGCTGCATGCCTATATTGTGTGTGATTTATGCCATGTTGTGGCTTATTATAGCGCTTGGGCTGTAGGAGCCCCTCCGGAGTCTGTAACACACCCCCAGTGAGAGCCGGTACCGATTGAGTGATGCCTGATGGGCAGAGTGATTGTGAGGTTGCCTGATGGGAAGAGTGATTGTGAGTTTTCCTGATGGGCAGAGTGATTGTGAAGTTGCCTGATGGGTAGAGTGATTGTGAGGTTGCCTGATGGGCAAAGTGAATGTGAGGTTGCCTGATGGGTAGAGTGATTGTGAGGTTGCCTGATGAGTAGAGTGATTGTGAGGTTGCCTGATGGGAAGAGTGATTGTGAGGTTGCCTTATGGGCTGATACTGAGAGAAATTGTTACGAGAAATGATTATGGCCCGAGGGGTAGTTTATGAAAATTTTTACTGAGTTTTCAAACTATGATTTACTTCGTTTTCAAACTGGTTTTACTGAGAATTTTATTGAGATATACTGATATTGCACTTGATTTCAAGGGATTTCTGGAAACCGATTTTGAACTCATTATTTGATGAATACTACATGGTGACTTGGTGTTTTACTGGTTTGTGGAATTGTGTTTTACTACTGAGTTGGCGTACTCATAAAGACTCCCTGTGCCTTTGTGCACAGATTCAGGTGACAGTTTGGAGCAGTAGCTGTCTCAGTTCGTTAGCAGTTGTTTACGGGATTTTGAGGTAGTTGTCCAGCGTCCACAACTTCTCCACTTCCCTTCCTTATTATGTTTTTAGCATTTGACTCAGAGACACATATTATAGTTTTAGAAGAGTTAGATTTATTTCCATAGATGCTCATGACTATTGACTCCAGTTCTTGGGAGGTTGTTTAGAATATTATGGGGACGCTAAGACTTAATTATATTATTTGATGCTATGGTTGCTTGCTTATTGTTATATTGTGAACTGTCAAAATTGAACAAAAGCGTAGTAATGTGATGGTTGACTAGCCTAGTTCCACGATAGGCGCCATCACGACCTGTTAGAATTTGGGGTCGTGACAACTATTATAGTTATCATTGCTACCCAGGGACGGATTTAGGGGAGAGGATTTGCCGAAAAATAACATTGTACATTTAGTAAAATCTGGTATTGCATCTATATATTATGTTTTGAATCCCCTTGACTTAGTCCTAAAGCATAGCTTAGTGGTCGAGGGGTTCTAAACCTTTGTGAGGTCATTGGTTTTTACTAGCTACAATCTTTTTTAAATTTTTAATTCTTTTTCTTTTTTGAACCCCTTAACGGAAATTCTGTCTCCGCCACTATTACTACCTATCTTATAGGGGTGTACAAACCGAACCGGAAAACCGCACCAAACCGAAAAACCAAACCAAACCGATTAAAAAACCCGACTAGGTTTGATTTGATTCGGTTTGGTGTTGAGTAAAAAAACCTGAACCAAACCGTCATATAAATATATAATTTATATATATATTTTTAAGACTTTATATTGAATTTTCTTTAAAAAATATTGAAATATTTGAGATCCTCTCATGTGTTAACTTAGAAAGCGTACATTAACGAAAATTATTGTTAGACGACTAAGAAAATAACTATCATGTATTACTAAAAAAAATCTCCCATTAGAATATTTTAATAGATCATATGTTTGTCAATTTTTTCAATATTTACTAAACATATATTCACTTATCAAAACTTTATCTATAACTTTAACAAAGTAAGATTGGAACTATATTCATGTAACAAAAAAAAACCGAATACCCGACAAAACTGAACCAATCCAAACCGATATAATTGGTTTGGTTTGATTTTAATAAAAATCGAACCAACCCGGTCCATTTACACCCCTACTATCTTATATACGCGGATGTGAAAGAATAAGATGATGATACTTAGACATGAACTACAATCAATAGAAGATTGATATGGACTATCTAGGGTCATCTGTTTGTGCTTAATGATCATGTGTAGCCTCCAGATTTATATTCTCTATGGTATTATTACGCTGTTGGAGGAGTTATACAATCTCATTTTTTATACAACATTAGATGAATAATAAACTAATAAGTCACAAATCATGATCGATACACTACAAAAACTAAATACCAGAATCAATTAGTAGTAATACTTCGTGTAATTGTAGAAGTTGTATTTGTACTAATCTTATTTGTCTTCCAATAGTCTTGTAGAGACAACGAAGTATGATTGTAGTTTTGGATTGGTCAGATATTTGAGATATATGTTGTTTTTCCAACGTTTTTCATGCAAATTGAATTCTTGGTTTTTATAATGTTACTATGTTTATTACGTAATTGTATAAATATATTCGAGATATAAGCTTATTTAAGATAAGAAATTCAAATGTTTATTTCTTTGGGTATTATAACTAGGAGGTTTTTCTATTTAAGTTTGAAATCAGGAAAAGTGTGATTCTGAATCGTACACTAATAAAAATTCTATTTCTATTTAGGAAGAAGGAACATGATTTGACCAAGAATAGAGTAAGTAATTCTTTTTATTTACATCACAAATCTTTGGGAAATTCTGATAGTCATGTTACTTTTTTTATTTACATATAAAAAGCTTCTATAGAGATGGAACGAGATTCGGTCAAAGAATAACTTTGGATAATTTGAAGCATAAGTTAATCATTTTTTGCTCTAATTATAAGGCAATAACACCAAAAAATTTACGATTTCAACTATTCTCTCAAGTCTCAATCTTCATCTAGAGATAAAGCCGAAGTCTTAAAAGGAAGAATCAAAAGGAGGTAAAATTATTGATGAAAGATTGCTCAATGTTTATCTGAGTATTGGCATTTGCCAGTGGTTGTTTCCACATTCAAAACGTAAAGGTGGTCATTAAACTTCATATGAGTGTATATCAAGTTAACGAAAGGGGAAAAAGTGATAGTCGATTTCGATCAATTCATTAATGAAACTAATATCTCTCAGTCCCATTCAAATAAACTTTGAGCACAATGCATATTTCTATATTATAAATACTAACCAACTTAACTGAATTTATCATCTTTGTAGGTCCTCAGAATACTTACTAATTTTGAATTCAACTATTATGTTAATGTAATGAAAATAATTTTTAGCAACTAAAAATTAATGTATTTCTTCCATGTCAAGTGGTTTAAAATGATTCTTATAATAATTAATAAATTTAAATAATTATTCTTTCATATAAATAATTTACAAAAAGCACGTACATAGAAAGTAATTATTATAAAAATGGAAAGCTCAAAAGTTAAAAGTTGAATTACCAAATTGCTCTTCTAAATAACTTAAATATTTTATTCAAAAAATAAATTAACAAGAGAAAAGACATATAAAAGTGACTTTTCTTGAAAAGTTGTGTCTTTTTAAATGCAATTAAATGGAGGAAAGTAGGAAACGCATATTCTGATCAAACTCTTAACATTGCCGGCAAAGCTTTATCAATGATGGTAAGATTACTTTCGTGTCTTAATTTGTTTAACAAATCTCTAAGAAACACTGATACAGTAATCTCCTTTCACTTTGTTTTTTTAAATAATTTATTTATAAGAAAAAATTGTTGTTAGTATTATTTAATTGTTTTAATGTACTATTACTTTTCCTAACAATATAATTATCATTATTGATGCAAAAGTAGTTCATTTAATTTTCTCTAATTTCTTTTAGTCTAAGTATTACTCCTTATTATACTTCAAAGCACTTGCACAAATACGTTAGATATCCAGACTTAATATTTGAAACTACCATGAATGATTACTATAGCTTTTTTTGTTATTGTGATTACAAAGCGAAACGAATTAGATTAGTAATATATTACAAAGCGGAACTCACATATCAGACACAAACTAACCTTCAATCTATATACATAAACATAAGCAAAATCAAGGGTTTATAAAAGTCAAAAGAGTTGCCACAAATGCTGGTAATTCTCCAAATTCCATATAATATTGCTCCACCTGGTTTGATTGTCAGAGAAAAGGTCTTTCTGAAAGGAATAGAGAAAGCATCATTTGATGGGAAGAAACCGTCAAAGAGTTACAAATTTGAAATTATAATGTGGTCAGATAGATCTCATAAAGTCGAGACGTTATTTGCACTTTGTAGTGAGCATTAAATAGTTCACAATTTGTATTCTATAGAGGGAGGTACATTATAAGACATTCCGATCCCTAATGTCAATTTTCTGTTCGATTAGTGCTCCTCCATGGAACCATGAAGCATAACATGTTATTTTCATGCACTTCTCTCTTTTTCATTGAAGTTAAATAAAGCACATGATCAAACAACAAGAGTCATTGTCATGCCTAGAGCATCTGAAATGAATGAAAGGAACCTACACCAGAAATGTCATCTATAAGGAAGTATCATGCAAACTACGCGTCATTACATATTTGTACCTCATAAAATCAAAATAAAATAAAAAACCTCATTTATCTAATTACATTTTAATTGTTAACTTCATAGATTCAGACAGGCCTGATCATCTTGATCTAGACAAACAAGTTACCACATGACGATATACAATATTCTATAAACTTATAATTATTTGATCAAAAACTTTTATTTTAATAATGTAATAATTATTTTACAAAAATTTAGATTACAAAACTTGAAATATACGTGCAACGCACGTGCCGAGGAACTAGAATATATATATATATATATATATATATATATATATAAAATCTTGTGCATTTGGGCACAAATATTTGGATGTACACGTGT
>ML296180.1:0-13709 GCA_005239495.1 Nicotiana undulata
CGGAGGCTCTCGGAACACAGATAAGGCTTAAATTACATAAGATGACCTTTTGGGTCATCACATAAACTCTACATTATTAATCACCGTACCATGATTCCTTCATCGCATAAACAACCCTACATTACAGTTTTGGCATAATCATTAGAGTGTTGGTGACATACATTTGATCTTTTATTTTAGTTTTATTGCATGTGCTTGTTGACATAATTTTTATGTTATAAATGGTGTTCGTCTTATTTTAGCTTCTTTTTGTCCATATTAGTTAGGCGTGTTTATAGCGATATACTTTCCGTGAAATCCCACAAATTTTCTTATTGGTGTGATCGATAACCGAATCGATAAGCCCCAAAAATCGATAAATCGAAATCGAAAAAATCGAAACCTTATTGACACGATAACGATAAGCATATGTACAAATCGATAATCGATAAGTAATTATCGATAAGGGTCAAAATCGAATCGATAAATCGAATGCACACCCCTAAGCCTAACGCCTGGTTTAGCCTTGCTTTTTCCTCGCTAACGCCAACTTCAGCCTGGCCTTTGCCCTGCAACGCCTGGCTAACGCTAGCTTCAGCCTGGCCTTTGCCTTGCAACGCCATGTTCTCTCATTCACTGCTCCCGCGCATGCTTTTGACTTGTAGGTCTCCTTTTTCTTCTACTTTCATTTGCAATTCACCTACACATATAATGGACCCTATTATGTTCAAATAAAGTGTAATTTATCATTAAAGCGTATAAAAAATACAAGGCAAATAATGTGCTAAATCATAAATTATAGCCACACATCAGAGCGCGTCCCTTTAACGAGCTACATATGTTCAGTACAAATATATATCTGTGTGGATGGAGGCCTGGTTGGATGAAGGTGTTTCGCCTTCAAAGTAATGGCCACTCAGTCAGAGGCAGACTTAGGATTTAAAATTTTATGGGTTCAACTTTCAATGTTTTTAGTAGAGATGTCAAATGGACTGATTGGGTCGATTTAGGGCGGGTCAAAAATGGGTTGAGTCAATAATTATGCGGGTTAAATGACCCACCCAAAAGTTATTTGAGTTAAGATGGATTGGTTCAAGATGGCTAAAATTCGGGTCATAATCCAACCCGCTTAACTCTTATTAAGTTTAATTAAATATGTGTTGTTTTCTTATAAATTGTATAATTAAGACTTTTTTTCTTTTGTTATGGTCATATATAACATATCAAACAAAAAAATTATTTCTAAAATACTTTGACAAAGTTACTCCTGGATCAATTTGGGCTAAAAATTAGCCCATCTTTAAATGAGTTGAGATGGATTGGGTCACGATGGGCTAAGTTCAATAAATGAGCGGGTCAATAACCAGCCCAACCTTGAGTGGGTTGGGCGGGTCATTTGGATTTGTGCCAAATTTGACCGCGCTAGTTTTTAGCATTGAACCAATTATAGTTTTAAAGTATTGAGTTCATATCTGCTATTTTTGCAATTTTAATAAATTTTTATATATAAATTTTACTTTACGTCAAAAGTTATGAGTTCAATTGAACCCGTCGCTTCAACACTCGTTTGCCCCTACACTCAGTACCTATGTCTTACACATTTTACTTCAGAAGATTTTTACCTGAAAATGTTTGGTATGGTTTCAATTATTGTCATACAAGTAAGGAAAAGGATTTGATGCCTCACGTTGTTGCTTTTAACGGGGGTGACTATATCAAGTATTTGGTTTATATGCGTAGTATTCTGGCATCCAAGTGGACAAAGTTACGTCGCACCTCTGCTAATTAGAGGTAGCAGTACTTGTGGATTAACCGAGATACAAGCAAGATGGTCTAGACATCGTCGTTATTGAAAAATACTCTCTCCGATCCAATTTACATAAACTTGTCTGATTGAGTACGAAATTTAAGAAAAAATAAAGACTTTTAAAATTTATGGTCCTAAACAAGTCAAAATGGGTCGAGAGTATTTGGAAGTTTAAACCAAATTGTTTCCAAATTTAGAAAGGAATCGTTATTTTTGGAACTGACCAAAAAGGAAATGAATTCACATAAATTGGAACGGAGAGAGTATTAAATAAGTTATATGTTCTAGTTAGAGTTGTCACAACGGGCCGGCCCGGCCCAGTCCAACCCAAGCCTCGTGGGCTTTTAAATTTGGTGAGCTAGGCCAGACGGGCTCACCATATGAATGGCCTTAAAATGGCTAACTCAACACAGTCCTAAGAGGGTCGTGGGTCAGGGCGGGCCGACTCTTCATTTTTTTAGAAAAAAAAAATTCTTTAAATCCTTAAATATTTTTTTGTCACATAGTCGATTAATCATGTAAACAACTTTTGTTTGCTTAGAGCGTGAAAAAATCTAAATATTTAACGAGGAATCTCGTAATGGAAATACAAATTCTCTATATCTCTTGTTTTTTTTTTTTTTAAAGTTACATGAATATTTTCTTAATATTTTTCTTTCAATTTTCTCAGATTCAGGGATTGCTTTAATAAGTTTATATATTGAGGTTTTTTAATTTAGAATAAACCTCATTTACTGATTTCATTATTATAGTCCATAATATTTTTAAAATTCCTGAAATTTGCTAGTGATCAATTTTTTTTGTGTATTTAAAATTTATCTTTTTCTGTACCGAAGAGCAATTTAAATATTAATAATATATTAAAGTAATCCAAACTGATCACTGACCACTTAAAGTAATATTTTCTCTTGAAAAAAAGATTATTATTAGCCACTTAAAACTTTTCAAGTTCGTTAATAATTAAGCAAAAGAAAAACTAATTTTGTCATATTACATGCATGTCAAAAATCTAAATTCTAGTTGATATGAAAGGGTGAATGAGCAGTCTAGGATTGACGAATGATAGTTATATTTAATGATTTTTTTCGCTTTTTACTTTTTAAAAAAAAATATTAAATACTTGATAGTTAATTAATTTAAATTTAACTAATTTTTGGCCCACGGGCCGACCAAGGCCCGGCCTCGGTCAAGCCTTAGGGGCCAACCGACTGACTTGGGCCGGACTTATAAGCCTCTGTTTTAAATGGGCTAAAAAAATCTTAGCCCAACCCTACCCAAAAAGCGGACTGGTTTGGGATGGCCTCACGGGCCAAACCCATTTTGACGACTCTAGTTCTCATTTTTAAAAAAAAAAATTTCCTCGTCAAGAAATAACTTAAATAGTAGTAAATTTCACGTAGCACCTTAATTATAGCTTTTAAAAATAATAGTTAGTTTGAATTATTGTTCGAGATCTAACCACAAATATAACTTAATCAACCAACTTCATTATGAGTTGCCACACTCATACACAAATGTAATGCAACCTTGGGTGACTTTTTCATTAGACTAATCTTATTACTGGTTGACACATGTGTTAATACGGAACACCACGGATCCTGGATAATGGCACTCTTATTAACTTTTGGACATACTTTTGGTTACCCTCCATACGCCCATTCACCCGTCTTTAATTGAGCCCCTTCCCCATAATGCCCACACTAATACGGTCTCTACCTATTTATCCCATGGTTAAGGAGATTTTACCTCCCTCCCCTTTGAACTACCGCCTACACTACTACAGAATATTCTTAGTATATATCCATTCCTATACATTCCCCCCCCCCCCCNTCCTATGCTTGGGCCTTGCGAAGCATGGGACCTTCACCACCAGATCACTGTACCACCATTTACTCTTGTCCCCCTCTCGACATTCCTTCACATGTATTTGAAAATTTCAACTACCTCCCAAAATTAAACATATCCTCTGGCTCTGCGGCAATTATCGCCTTCCCACTGCTGCATATTATCATCATATCGGCATACTAAACACATATGTTTGTGCCCGATGCTACACTAGTTCAGAAACTATTAGACATCTCCTCCTAGAATGTCCAGCAAACACACCAATTTGGACTAACCTACACATGCTCCCGAACCTTTCTGGACTCCATGGGTTTGACGACTCCCCTCGATGGCTAAAACAACTTATTTTACACACTAATGTTCAAAATACTATGTACTCCCCAAATTCCATACTCATACCATTCCGTCTCTAGCATATTTGATTAGCTCGAAATGCCTCGTTTTCCCTCACCGTTAAAATCGCTTTCTTCCTCTCATATTCTCAACTTGGCAGCCGATTCCGTATTGAAGTTTTACCACTGCCCTCACATAGTCGCATACCCATACAACTTCAATGACACCTACCTCACAATACTCCTTTCGACTTTCACACTTAACGAATGATGGTTCGACCCAATTAGACACAGGCCAGAGCGGAATTGGTGGTGTCATACGTGACTCCACGGGTAACTGGCTCAATGTCACATCTCTTATGAGAGTGATGAAACTGAACTACGTGCGCTTTATCACGGATTGCAATTGACTTATAAGTTATAACCATGGATATAAGCCTCTCGATAAGCTAAATCAAGATTACGTTAGCCTAAATCAAATTTCTACAATACAACTTTAGAAATCATAAGCTGATTTTTTTTACAAGTATATAAGTTTTGTGAGAATTTCAAAAATATGCAAAACGTATATGTGAGCAATTTACATGTGTCAGGTAACAGATAGTCTAGGAGACGACGTTAACTTAAATCACATATATGAAATGCAACTTAGAAATTTCAAAAGATCGACTTATAAATGGCATGTATAAAAAGGAATTAACAGCAGTAATACTATGAGTGTTCATGGTTCGGTTTTGATCGGTTTTTACCTAAAAAAAACTAATCAAATAAGTTAGTTTTTCAAATATTAGAATTATACAAAATCAATTAAGTCGGTTGTTTACCGATTCGGTTTTTATCGGTCTTTCGATTTTATCGGTTATTTATCAATTTTTTATTAAATATGAGACATATACTACCAAACATATTTCGGAGACTACATTTTCAACGTAACACTATCAAACCAATTGCTCTCTGAGAAATCTATCACTTAGCAAGATATTTTGATGATAATTGAATCAAATAGTGATGAATAATTTAAGTACTCAATAAAAATTGATTATTTTTAACATAAAATAAATTATTGTACTTAGCAAAACATAATTACCAAACAAACTAGAATGTAAAGGCAAAGAATTAGATTATTATAATAATAATAAACTAGACTAAAAATACAAACGACTAATATGTACCATTAGATTTTAGAAACTTTATATAAAAATATACATATATATGTGTAATAATAAATTTAAATAACTAGTTATAGTCGGTTTTGTTAGATTTTTTCGGTTATTTTTTGATTGAAACCAAAATCAAACCAAATTTGATCGATTTTTAAAATTCAAACTAAACCAAACCAAACCAAACTAAACCTAAAAGGTATCAATTTTTTGATCTATTTGATTCGATTTTCGATTTTTCGGGTTTTTGTAAACACTGCTAAGTAATACCTTACAAAGCGCTTTCTAATAATGCAACCTACAAACGCATTCATTATTGCGACTTTACATAAAACGCATACATGTCTGGTTACACTGAAACGTTGTCGTTTTACCAAGTAGATGTTCTATCTAATCAGGAAACGAAGCAATCCTTTCTTCTTCCACCTTCTCCTTGTAACCTCTCCGATCTAACCTTCACTTCTTCCAATGGAAATGGAAACAATCCCCAACGGCAGTTCGCCTACTTCCACAACCAGCAGCACCGCCGTCACCCCAACCGCCGTCACTCCAACTGCCGGCATCTCACCTAACGCTCTGTCGTCAAAACTGAACCAACTCTCCGAATCACTCAAATTAGAGCACCAGTTCCTTCGTGTCCCTTTCGAGCATTACAAAAAGACGATTCGATCCAATCACCGTATTGTTGAGAAGGAAGTGTCCGCTGTTATCTCTGGCGTTTCGGATGCCGCTGCCGCCGCCGCCGCTGACTCTGTTATGTCCCGTGATGATGCCGTAAATCGACTCAATTCACTTGTTTCCAGGTTGCAGGGGCTTAAACGGAAGGTACTTAGAGTTAGAGTAACTTAATTATGATTTTTCTGTTCTACTGATTAAGTTTGGATAAAGGAACCGAAACTTCGATCACACACAAAACACACACACACACACACTCAAATCGAAGGTACTGAGTAGCTCAATCATATTTTCTTACAGTATAAGATTGGACGACTGAAGCGAAACTTCTTCTCAAAAAACAAATAGACACACGTGTGTGTGTATCATATTATATTACTGCATAAGAGTGGATATTGGATCAAGGAAGCAACTTTTCTCTGTGTATTGTGTGTGTATCATATTTACAGCAACAACATACCTTACCTCTGCCTTTAAGAAGCCAAAGAGGCTGTTATTGATAGACCCTTGGCTCAGGAAAAATTTCATATGGTTGTGCTACCATAAGAGGCAGCTCCCACTAGCTGTGTGTATCATATTATATTACTGTATAAAATTGGAGGTTGGATTGGGTGTGTTAGCAATTAAGAAAAAGATAGGAGATTGGATGAAGAAAGCAAAAATTATCTCTATGTATTGTGTGTTTGTGTATATGTGTGTCTGTATCATATTTTATTACTGTATAAGAGTGGGTATTGGATCAAGGAAGCAAAACTTTCTCTAGGTATTTTTTTTTTGTGTATTGGATGTTGGATGTTGAAATTATCACGTATGCTCATTCAGTTTTCAGCTAGTATTCAAAAGTGATTAATCTGTTTGTAAGGTTAATAACAGTCAAATATGAAATGCTTCAGATATGTTTTTGATCAGTTAAAATTAGGTAAAAGTGGTTTTGTATTGTGAGAACAATCATTTAATTGTATAAGCTTGGATGAAGCAAGAGAAACATCTATATGTGTGTGTATCTGTGTGTCTAATTTCTCTATTTTTTGTTGAATATTGGGACCTGAAATGTATCCCAATTTGCTCATTTAGTTTATCGGCTAGTCTAATATGTTTGAAAAGCCAAATACAACCCAACACGAAGCTTTGAAAAGCTTCAGTCATCCTTTAATCAGTTGAAAATGTGGTAACATATGGTTTTATATTGTGTCAACAATCAGTTGGAAGAGGGGAGTCGAACAGAGAACCTGCAAGCGCAAAGATGCAGAGCACGGCTAGATCATCTAGAATCTGCTGATCCAGAAAATTTATCAAATTGGAATGATACCCGTTTGAAGAGGATACTGGTAGATTACATGTTGCGGATGTCATATTATGACACTGCTATGAAGCTTGCTGAAAGCAGCAACATCCAGGTGGGTTTTCTTTTAGTTCTTTTACTTTAGCATGTTGTATCATTTATTTGGTTAAATGGTCATGTTGTTCCAGTTTTTGAGTTGCATTAAGCTCCCCTTAGCTGGCAGCTTTCTCTTATCTAGCATATAAGTATACATAAAGTGCTTAACTTTCAATGGTTGGCTGTTGTTTAGGAGTTGCACAAGAACTATGTTTGAAACCATCAAGGGAAGAGGAAGGGTAAATAAATGAAACTTTATTGTATTACTTTTCTTAGATGGAGGATTAATCATTTACTTTTGGATGTTTGGTGCGATTGGAAGGAAGTGATAGATGTATGAATCTTCTTTAAATCTTTTCTGGAGGGGTATCTAATTCCTCCATTTACTTCCTTCATCTGTAAAGCAATATTTCTTATCTTTGAGAACTCCACTGTGGTACTATTTTTTTGAGAATGGAACTCCACTGTGGTATTATTAAGAACCCCCTTGTGACATTCAATATAGACATTTAAACCAAAACCCATGCAGAAAAACGTTGGATCATTGTGATTTAGTTTGATCTTTTCTATTCCAGGATCTTGTTGACGTTGACGTCTTTCATGAAGCAAAAAAGGTCATTGATGCTCTTCAAAACAAGGAGGTGACTCCTGCTTTAGCCTGGTGTGCTGATAACAAATCCAGGCTAAAGAAATCAAAGGTACAATTATCTTTGTTTCTTTGAGCTTTTGTCGTTTAAGATTTTTATTACTGATTTAACAATTCCTTTATCCTATAACTTTATTGTAATTTAAAATTTAAAATTTATTCTTGTGCAGAACCAGAGTATTCCTCAATATAACATCATTTTCATATTACTTATTTTTTTTCACTGGGCTAACCACAATTTCTGGTTTCAATGAATTTTTATTCGACCGTGCATCTGAAATATGAAAAAGCATGAAAAGTTTCAGATCAGCCTCATATCATGTTAACTGGTTTGAGTGGATCTACTTCTGACTACTATGATCAATGGACATAAGACTCTGTTGGTGCATGTCTCAGAATGCTAGAACTTCAATGACTCGGATTTTTTTGGGCTGCCAATGTGCAGCACAAAGAGAGATAAGTTAGTGAAAGGGTGAAAACTGATGAGAGGTCTGATTTATTTTTGTTGAGAAAGCCATTTCCACTGCATGCTTGATGGTTTATTAGCGTTTGTAAAGCCTTCGATATGTCGTTTCTGCAACAAAGCCAGGGAGCGGAAATTCTGCTTGGGTCCACTTGTTTGGTTATAATTGTTCCCATTAAGGGATCTCAGTCCTAATTTAGTGAAGAAGGATATTTCAAGCATCATATGCTTAAAGTGATGTGCCGATTTCTAACTTATTTGCTCTGCTTTTCACGGGTTAAATCAGCTTAGGATATGTGGTAGCAAGATTATGTGACAGGGGGGCATACCAATTGAGATTTATGATTTTGTTGAGTGTCATATATTCAGCTTTCTCATCTGCAGTGGGTTGCAGATATTAATTGTACCATCCTTGCTTTGCTGTTGACATTGCAATGTCCATTCCGAACCACATCTTCTGCGAGATCATGCGAATCTTGATCTGATATTCACCTCTTGAAGTTTCTCATGTGCCATGGATTCTAGAAAAAATGTTAGTTGCCTCGTGCATGCTTTTGCTGTATGGATTAGGTTGTTCATTCAAATCCTTCCTCTGCTGAGATCATGGATACTTTATTCTGGCTATTATTTGGAATAGTTAGGGA
Organism: Nicotiana undulata; assembly: GCA_005239495.1. Lineage (NCBI taxonomy): Eukaryota > Viridiplantae > Streptophyta > Magnoliopsida > Solanales > Solanaceae > Nicotiana > Nicotiana undulata. The sequence goes on from ML296180.1 coordinate 8,930, forward strand.
AGATTTTAAAGCTGCCAATAGGCGAATAATAACATTAAATTGAGCTGCAGAGATTAATGGGAAAAAAGGTGTAGATGGAGAGTGTTCTGTTGTCGGAAGACTGTGATGCTGCATAGATTGCAGTCACTCAGACCAGAAAATATTAGTCTTTCTTTGTAGTATGGTAGATTTCTGAATCATGAAGCTAGATCATTACGGTATTGCTTCTGCAAAGATAGAAACATTGATAGTATGGTAGATTTCTGAATCATGAAGCAAAATCATTACTGTAGTGCTTGCAAAGATAGAAACATTGATGACTGTAATAATGGATGCATATGTCTCAATGGGTTGATCAGGAACTACATAATCACCCGAATAGGTTCTCCTTGAATTTCCTGGAAAAGGGGGATCATCTGATGTGTTTTCTTGAAGAAAGGCATGAAAAAGGAGAAAAGTTTATGGGCAATTGGAAGCACAAATTACGTGTTGATATATCAGTATTTACTCATTGCCTTCTTTATTGATTAACATAAAAGGGTAGCTTGGTGCACAAAGCTCCTTTATAACATACTGATTAGAAATTCTTTAGCATGACCTTGCAAAACATGTAAACCGGTGTTATATGTTTAGTGTGCTTATTTTTACCTTGTCAAAAGAAAAAAAGTTCAGTGCACTGATATTCTTCATAAAATTAACTAGTGCTTAGAATTTGTATTACAACCCTTCTTCCCCATGTTGATTGACAAAGATCTAAGCGACCAAGAGAATATTATTCATCTTTCTGAAGTATCATCAATAGCTTTCAACTTTGAATTGAGCTTGCAAAAGGTTATAGACAGCCAGCTGATGATTGGGTGATTGATTTTATTCTTCGCATACTAGATCTTTTACTCGAGTGACTTGATGGAGGAAACTCAATGTGCTGTTCATTGACCATCTAATGGATTTTAAATTCTGTTACTTAATGAAATGTATCCGTGCTGTGGCTTGAAGCAACACCAACCTGAACAGCCAACTCTTGGCATGAAGCTCTGTATTTACTGAGGAGGAAGAAAAACCATATATATATATGAAAGGTTTTTAATGCGATCTGGGGCGGGCAACTCTCTGTTGAGATGCTATAATCAGATGGGTCTCTTTGACCGATGATAAGAGTTGTGTAACAGCAGTCTCAACTCCCAAGGTGCCACTTGTTCCAGTTTCTCTTTTGAACATTGCATATGATGTGAAACATGGCGTGCGAAGCATACATTAGCATGCACACGTCTACACGAGTAGAATTGGGTGTTTATGTTAGTCAGTCAGAGGTAATCTTGTCCAATATGCAGAGTATGATGGCTTTCAGATTTAAGTTAATTTCGTAAGTATGTGAAGAGGACTCTGCATCTGCTCTCTAATTGTAGCATAGTTCATCAGATTGTGATGAGATCTACAAAGGAAAGAAAATGGGTTTGGGGTGATATCACTATCTCTATGCATTACCTCGGCACAGTTCTGGACTAGAACGGAGGGATGGATTGCTGCTTGCACGACGTAAACATTATGGTTTGCTATTTCGTTAATGTCTCAAGTTTAAAGCAGCATTCCAGTGGGTAGTACACTTATCTTCTCTTATCTTTAGAACCGTTTTGTACATGTTATGAGCTACTTCATGCTCCAGGAGATCAAAGCTTAAAAAAGAGTATCTGACATGGATGATCCATATTATTCTACAATCTATGCCTTTTGATTTGAAATGTTCTCTATTGCAGTAGCCATAGCAGAGTTGTAAATGCACAATATAATTATAATACCAATAGCCATTGGATAGTAGTGCAAAGCATGACTGCATTTGGTGAATACTGTCTTTGTCTTAATTGAATGGTTGAATAATGGGGAGCCCGTATTATTTTCCCGCCTGTCATTCAATGATTATAGGATTTACTGGTTTGAATACTTGGGATTCATATTATTGAGGTGTGACTGGATGGCTGTTTGGAAGTATGGCTACATCATCCTGGATATAGAGGTGGATGAGCTGTGATCTTGAAATGCTGAAAATCAGGCAATCAGCCCCTTTTTATTGGTTGAAGTTGCTTCAGAGAACCATGTTCACGCAATCTCTTATGTCTGAACTCCGGATACTTTGAAATGAAACGTCAGATGTATCCTCAAAGTTTGCTCTTCCTTTTGTACCAAGTTTCATTAAAGGTTTGCACGTCAGAAGGATAGATTATCGTGAAACTTATCCAAAAAGGGATAAATGGTCGTGAAAGTGACCTTTCTAATTGACTAGGTCCTATGAATCTCTAAATTGCGTACTGTTAGTGGATAGTGATTGGATCTACTGCAGAATGTTGTCAAATAATATATCACTGAGCAAAAACTTAGTATATGCGTGTATAACGACTTCCCTTGTGCCAATTTATTCTACATGTTTTGCTTTATTGATGATCAATTTGACCAATTTTTGAAGCTAAACGAACTATTAAAATTTTAGATACTAAAGCTTAACAGAAGGATAAATAAATTGCAATTTTCTCTCGGATCAAAATGGTGAAAGAATACATTTTACTTGGTTTGAATCTTTTGAAGCGGAACTCATCAGACATTTTGAGACAGGGTGTACTTATTTTCAGCCCAATTTGTAGCTATATCTTTGGGTAACAGTGCTCTCTTAGGATTTGGTAGAAGTAGTGCTACCATTTGGAACATTGTGCTGCAAATACAATATGCTGATTGCCTCTCTTGGTGACAGAGCAAATTTGAGTTCCAGCTGAGACTGCAAGAGTTCATAGAGTTGGTAAGAGCTGAAAACATGATGCGGGCCATTACATATGCTCGGAAATATCTTGCACCTTGGGGTTCTACCCATATGAAAGAGTTGCAGCGGGTCTTGGCGACACTTGCTTTCAAGAGTAATACTGAATGTGCAACTTACAAGGTTAAGGTCTTTCGTGCTAGCTTTGTGTATATTTGAAATCAAGTGTTTATTTGCACTTTTATGTCTAAACGTTTATGAGAGTTTAAAATATTTCAGTAGCTTCTTCAATTTGGTTTGACTCTTTCACCTTCAATGCTTTCAAGCATTTCTGTAAAATAGTTCAACTTTCTGACTCATTACTGGAGGCAATATAAGTTTGTGCTCTATATGTTATACATTTAAGTATGTATATGACTTGGTCCATATATGCTTTTGCATGTGTTCAAAAAACACAATAAGTAGTTCAGTTGGAAAACATTGAAAGGGAAACAAGAGGAAAATGAACATGAAGAATAATGTGCGATACTTTTGTTATTGTGGTAATTCAAGTGTTTGAGTGAATGCAATACAATATTTTGGCATTGATTTACCTATAAAAAATATGTATTTAGGCATCGATTTTGGAACTCTCAGATATCATGTATGAAAATTCTTCTTGATTCAAGGATGATTTTTAACGTGCCTTTATCTTGATTTGATTGTATCTTGTTGGTGTTAGTTTGGTTTCGCTTTCCCTCCTTGGTCTTGTGTTTCTTCACGGCTTTGTGAGATGGATGTCTGCAGTATATAAAGAATCAAGCTTGAGTAAAATAAAAGCAGTACAAGCTGATTTTCCATCCATGTTGAATTATTTGACAATTGTCACTTTCTGTTACAGGCTTTATTTGAACCAAAGCAGTGGGATTACTTAATTGATCAATTCAAACAGGAGTTCTGCAAGTTATATGGCATGACTCTTGAGCCTTTGCTTAATATATATCTTCAAGCAGGGTTGTCTGCATTGAAAACTCCGTATCCACAACAGACGATTGGTTGCTAGGAAATTTTTGCTTACAAATGATCAGTTCACAGACTAGTATTTTACTATTAAGAATCAAGTAAATATAAATCAATTACATACTGACAGAATAATCGGGCTGGTCTTCTTTATATGCTTTTACATGGGGGAACTAGGAATAATCTCAGCTGGTAATGATTTTCAGATTTAGTAACTACTGATATTTTCTTTTAGTATTTGAGATTCGGTGCGTTTCTTTTCATTACTTTGCACTACTTCAAGCTCCCTCTCCGCCCATGGCCAAAGTTCCATGTGGTCATTGGGAAAGGAAAACGAGGAACCGAAGGAACTTATAAATTTATCTGCTCCGTGACTTCTCCTTGACCAAATCTATAGATTCTGTTATGAAGATGATTGCACAAAGGAAGATCCTTTATCACAGGAGAGCTTTCGTAAATTAGCGACACCACTGCCATATTCAAAGCAGCATCACTCGAAGCTCGTTTGCTACATAACCAAAGAGCTGATGGATACTGAAAATCCACCCCTTGTCTTGCCTAATGGCTATGTCTATAGCACCAAGGTTTGCGTGTAGTTGCTTATGTGTTTGTGCTTCCTTCAGTGACAATGTGACTTACATCTATGTGATGGCAGGCACTTGAAGAGATGGCCAAGAGGAATGATGGCAGAATCACATGTCCCAGGACAGGCTTCACCTGCAACTACACACAGCTGGTTAAGGCTTACATTTCATGAGTTTCTGTTTTTCATGGGACTGTCAATCACCAAGATCGTAGATAGGGATAAACTCCCAAGCAAGAAACTTGCTCTGGGAGCTTTCCGGTGCCCATGAATTCATATTTAGGGGACTGCTGTATATATGGAAGTCACCAAGTTCTTGATCCTTGTGTGAGCAAAAAATTTATGAGGATGTTAACTTTAAAGTTTGACTTGTACAGCATATCAGTTAGTTGCACGTGTTTTAGATGAGAGCATGCTGTCCATGCAAATTGGTCTCTGAGAAGTATCCCTATAGTCCTAAGTATGCTATTACTGCC